>OY740829.1:1427027-1429694 GCA_963514005.1 Raja brachyura | reverse complement strand
TTTATGGCCCTGTTTTTGTACACGAGCCCTCTCAAAATTCGGTGGCAAGAACAAAAAATCCCAGAAGATCCCAGTCAAGCATGATGTCCCCGTCGCAAATCCATGCTGACTCGGAACGATCCTGTTCCTGCTGCCCAAATGTGTGGCTATTTCATCTTTTATAATTGACTCCGGCATCTTCCCCACCACTGATGTCAGGCTGAGGTTGTCCACTTTGGCGGCAAAAACAAGGGGGAAGATTATTATCTCAATGGGGTTAGGTTAGGTAAGGGGGAGGTACAGCGAGACCTGGGTGGCCTTGTACACCGGTCACTGAATGTTAGCGTGCAGGTAAAGCAGGCAGAGAAGAAAGCTAATGGAATGTTGTCCTTCATAAAAAGAGGATTTCAGTATAGGGGTAAAGAGGTTCTTGTGCAGTTATAGTGTTCTGGTGAGACAACACCTGGAGTATTGTGTACAGTTTTGCCATGTTGGACTTCATAACAAGAGACCACATCTGGAGTATTGTGTGCAGTTTTGGTCTCCTAATTTAGGAAGGACAACCTTGTAATCGAGGCAGTACAGCGCAGGTTCACGAGATTGATCCCTGGGATGGCGGAACTGTCATATGAGGAAAGATTGAAAAGACTAGGCTTGTACTCACTGGAGTTTAGCAGGATGAGGGGGATCTTGTAGAAACATATAAAATTATAAAAGGACTGGACAAGCTAGATGCAGGAAAAATGTTCCCAATGTTGGGCGAGTCCAGAACAAGGGGCCACACAGTCTTTGAATAAAGGGGAGGTCATTTAAGACATAGATTAGATAAAACGTTTTCACCCAGAGAGTTGTGAATCTGTGGCCAATTGGGACTGAGATTAGGAGAAACTTTTCTACCTGAGAATCAGCCATGATCACAATGAATGGCGGTGCTGGCTGGAAGGGCTGAATGGCCTCCTCCTGCACCTATTTTCGATGTTTCAATGCTAACTGGTCTATGAAGCCACGATCTATCGAGGACTAAATCGTTGACACAATTGTAGAATCTGTGGCCACAGGAATTTTATTTGTAGATACAACATAGCCATGGTCACTTGATTCCAAGACATGAAGCTGGAACGAGGACTGGATTTCCAGTTTTGGCCCATGGGCGACTGAGATCCCAGCACGCTAAGATGCCGGCCGATTCTCCTCCTCTGAGACATTTTTTTCATTCAAAATCTTCATGAGGATTCTGTTCAGGTCGTCCTCTTTCACTTTAGATTCTTCCGCTTGCAAGTTCTTCAAATGCCCCAAGAGAAGGGGGAGAAAAGTGGAACATTAAAGTTTCAATGTGCCCCCACCCCCCGTTCTTCTAAACTCCAGCGAGCACAGGCCCAGCGCCGACAAACGCTCATCGTACATTAGTTAACCCACTCGTATGTTCCTGGGATCTGTTCATGTCAAAACAACCCTCCCTCCAGAGCCGGAACATTCTTCCTCATATACGGGGGCACAAAACTACTCGACAAGGCTCCAAATGGGGCCTTGTCGACCCACGGCCTTTACGGCACTGTTTTAGGACACAAGCCCTCTAAAAATTTGGTTTGGCAAGAACAGGAAGGCAGATTACTATCTGAATGGTGTCAAGTTAGGAAAAGGGGAAGTACAACGGGATCTGGGGGGGGGGGGGGGGGGGGGGCAGTCCTTATAGAAACATAGAAAAATAGGTGCCGGAGTAGCCTTCGAGGCTGCACCGCCATTCAATGTGATCATGGCTGATCATCCAACTCAGTATCCCGTACCTGCCTTCTCTCCATACCCCCTGATCTCTGGAATTCTCTGCCACAGAAGGTAGTTGAGGCCAGTTCATTGGCTATATTTAAGAGGTCGTTAGATGTGGCCCTTGTGGCTAAAGGGATCATAGAAACATAGAAACATAGAAATTAGGTGCAGGAGTAGGCCATTCGGCCCTTCGAGCCTGCACCGTCATTCAATGTGATCATGGCTGATCATCCAACTCAGTATCCCGTACCTGCCTTCTCTCCATACCCCCTGATCCCTTTAGCCACAAGGGCCACATCTAACGACCTCTTAAATATAGCCAATGAACTGGCCTCAACTACCTCCTGTGCCAGAGAATTCCAGAGACTCGCCACTCTCTATGTAAAGAATCTTTTCCTCATCTCGGTCTTAAAGGAATTCCCCCTTATCCTTAGACTGTGACCCCTTGTTCTGGACTCCCCCAACATTGGGAACAATCTTCCAGCATCTAGCTTGTCCAAACCCTTCAGAATTTTGTAGGTTTCTATAAGATCCCCCCTCAATCTTCTAAATTCCAGCGAGTACAGGCCGAGTCTATCCAGTCTTTCCTCATATGGAAGTCCTGACATCCCAGGAATCAGTCTGGTGAATCTTCTCTGTACCCCTCTATGGCAAGAATGTCTTGAAAGTGAGCATGCAGGTACTGCAGGCAGTGAAGAAAGTGAATGGCATGTTGGTCTTCATAACAAGAGGAGTTGAGTAGAGGAGCAAAGAGGTCCTTCTGCAGTTGTATAGGGTCCTAGTGAGACCACACCTGGGGTATTGTGTGCAGTTTTAGCCTCTTGGCCTTCATAACAAGATGAGTTGAGTATAGGAGCAAATCGGCCTTCTGCAGTTGTACAGGGCCCTAGTGAGACCACACCTGGAGTATTGTGTGCAGTATTT
>OY740829.1:1389527-1422027 GCA_963514005.1 Raja brachyura | reverse complement strand
GAAATCCAAATATCCCGATCAATACACAAGAGCCAAATGGTATTAGCCAATTTGTCACATGAGACTGACCTGGTACCGCCCATATGGTTTAAATATGCCACCGCCGTGGTATTGTCTATTTGGATACGGACATGAGCTCCACCGAGATTGGAACAATAAGCCCGAAGTCCGTGAAATGCTGCAAGCAGCTCCAAATAGTTTATCCCTTGCGATAGCAACATGCTAGCTTCAAGGGTGTCCCACCTGCCCCCACAACTAGAACAGCTGTCCGTAGCTCCCCAGCCTTGGGAGCTTGCGTCAGTTTGCAAATATACCACCGGATTGGGCACAATAATGGGTTTGAAAGACCTGCCAATATTGGACACCCACCATTGTAGCTCAACCTCAGCATTAGGAGGCAGCCGCATTGGTCTGTCGAAATGACCAGCGTTCTTTTTTCAACGCGGCAATCTTGGCTCTTTACAAATTTTGATAATGCAAAGGCCCGTATTGGGCTGCCGGAAACAACGCTACGATTTTGCCAATCACCTTAGCTGTTTGCCGGATAGATGGTATACTGGCGAATGCAAGATCCTGACATGCTTGGGTGACATCCTCAACCTTGTTAGTTGGTATGGTGGCCCTCATTTGATTGGAATCCACCGTGAAGCCCAGATAATCCATAACCTGGGACGGGTAGAACTTGGACTTGTCTGGATGGACAATAAACCCCAGCCGCTGAAATATCGTGACAGTGGCCGAAACTGCCCTCTCAGCTGCCTCCAGGGTTTTGCCAATAATCAGGATATCATCCAAATAGGCCTTTACAATATGTTGTTGTTTTCTTAATTGGGCCATAATAGGCTTGAGCAATTTGGTAAACAGCCTAGGGGCGGTTGTAAGCCCATTTGGCAAAGCCCTGTATTGCCAGAGCTGACCCATCCAAACACATTTCAGAAACTTCCGGTGATGTTTCCGAATGGATACTGAATAGTATGCATCTTTTAAATCAATGCATGCCATAAAGCAACCATGTGAAATCAGTGATTTGGCTGTCTCAAAAGTGTCCATTTTAAAATGGGTGTATGTTACAAAAGTATTCAGCTGGGTCAGGTCAATAATCACTCGACAACCTCCATCCTTTTTTGGTCTAGTAAAGATATTGGAGACAAATTCAATAGGTTTGTGCATAGTTTTCTCTATCACGCCTTTTTGTTCCACACGAAAAATTTCAGCTGTGCCTGCTGCCTGTTCAACGGCAGACAGCGTAAACTTCCGTTTAGGCATATGCTGGGATGGAGGAATGTCCCCGTGAATAAATTCAATAGTATGACCCCGAATATTCTGCAAAATAAACTCATCTGAAGTAACAGTCTCCCATGCCTCAGAAAAGAACCGGAGTCGCCCTCCAACATGTGATGTTAAAGGAACAGGAGAAAGAAAACCAGACCGCCTTACCTCCATGGTCACCGGCGGTCCTTGACATGTTTGGTTGGCCGCGGAGGTGCTGGGTTTGGTTGATGGTGGGGTGCCTTCATTTTCCACTGAGATCTTTGTGGACCTGACCCCAAAAAAGACCGCTGCTGCTGGGCTTGTTGATAACGGTGCGGCATTGATCCATATGGTCTGGTTGCTGAAGTGGCCGAGCCTCGCGGTCGAGCAGGTGGAGCTTTTGGCACCGACGGTCTGGGGGCGATCTGAGACCGCATAAGTCCCACCGTTTTGGCTACCTCATCAAGCCTTTTCACTCTTTTCGGAAGATCCTCTCCGAAGAGTTGTCGGGGCGGCGGTGGCGGTGGTGGTTTGCACAACCCGGCGAACTTGGGGTTGATGGATGGACGGATGCTGTGTTTCCGAAAGGCATTAATCTCGTGTTGAGTGGCACACAAAAGTGCCAAAGCATCCTCCTGGTCCAAGGAAAGATCACCACCATCAATCGACCGTGCAAAAGCGGTAATACCGGCCGTAAGGAGTTTTAAAATCCGCTGAAGCTTCAGCTCCTGATGGCGGATGGCCACGTCGATGTTGTCCCATATGGGCGTATTGACCACAGGCACATTAAGGGCATTGCAGTTGGAAGGAGGCTTGTGGCGATGAATGGCCTGCGAGAGAACTTCCTCCTGGAGCTGGTGGTTCGTAAGGAAGTCCACCGTGGCCGCCAATTTGGGTTGAAGCGGCAGACCAGTCGTGGCCGGGGCCGCGAATTTTGCCGCTACATCCAGCAGCTCTTCTGTCGGTGGCTCCGAAAGAGCTGGTGTAGGGTCAAACCCTTCTTCCTCTGGTAATTCGCTGGCGATGGAAGATGGTGAGACGGCCCTGTGCCTGTCGATGTTGGTGGCTGCCTGCTGTTGTTGATTATGGAGCAGAAGCTCCAGCAGCCGCTCCATGCGGTCAATACGCCCACCACCCTGAACACTCGAGTGGTCGGAGTCCTCCGGTTCAGACAATATGCCGGGGCTCCTGTCATCGGCCCGCACCTCGTCGAGGTGATCTCGGTGCCGGAAGTTGTCGCTATCGGCCGCCGAAGTGAAACCGCGCGATTCCCGCGCGGGAGGGGTGTTCATCCGCCTCTTCTTGGCGGGAGCAGTAGCCGTTGCCACAAAGGGCCCTGATGGCTGGGGGTCGGCTCCAGCAGAAGCATGGAGCGACGCCCGCGCGGGCTTACCGGCTGTCCACATTGTGGACGATGCCGGCGCATGGTCTCGTCCACCCATCCATGGGGGACTCGGCGACCGAGGCGGGACCGTACCCAAGCCCCCGTCCCGGCGGCGGGGTTTGGGAGTTGGGTAGCAGACCTCACAGACCCAGATCCCGCCGTTGCACCAGACCGCAGCTTGGCGGCAGGTGAAGCCTTGGCCCGAACTGGGTTAGGCTTGCGAGCTCCTCCCCTGCCCTTCATCGAAAGGCTAGCGGAGGGGGGGCGTGCAGCTGCACAAGACCCCTTCCCCGTGGTCGCCACTGGCGACATTGTGCAGGGTCCACCTGTTCGGATGGCACCCCATTGTCGTCCTCCACAAACTCCTCCTCGGAGCTGTGTCGAGTCAGCGGGTCCCTACCTGCGGCAGCAGGAGGCACCGGAATCTCCGCCTTTCTCCCGGCCCCAGGTGTAGCCGATGATGAGGGCGTCGGGCCGGTAGAGCGACGACTTCGACCGGACATATCGAAACTCCAATCTACACCCTTGCTGAAAGACAAAACAGACAGCAAGGGCCAACCAACTTAATGTTAGTTTAACTTACCTAAGCGGCTCCTTATGAAGGGCTGGCGGGGAGCGCACCCCACCGCCAGCCGTCAGCACAATGCGTTGCGACGATATGTCGCGCATGCGTGCCGGCGGGCTCTTCACGAAGTCACTCACGTGACTCCGAAATGAAATAGTTAATCCCCAATGTATTGAATAGGGTTAGTTCTTGTGCACTCCATCTACCTCCACAACTAGTGGTGGTATTAGTAGCTCCCCAACCTTTGGCACTGGCATCAGTTTGTAAGATGATCGAGGGATTGATGATAGTGATGGGTTTGGAACAATTTTGGGCATTATCCATCTACCAATTTAATTCAGTTTTTGCCTTTTCTGGTAACTTCATGGGCCTGTCGAAATGGCCTGCATGACTTTTGAGAGCTATAATTTTAGCTCTTTGTAGGTTTTGATAATGTAATGGCCCGAATTGTGCTGCGGGAAAAGCAGCCACTATCTTCCCAATTACCCTGGCCACCTGCCGTATGGATGGATCCTTGATGCCAGTAAGGCTCCTGCAAGCCTCTATCAAGTCCACCACCTTGTTTGGTGGTAAAGTGATAGACATTTGCACCGAGTCGATAGTAAACCCCAAGTAATCCATGCTAGTTGAGGGTTTCAACTTTGATTTATCTGGATGTATGATGAACCCCAGCTTTTGAAAGAGATGTTTCGTGGCTAAAACTGCCAATGTAGCCGTTTCCAAATTCTCCCCAACAATGAGGATAGCATCAAGATAGGCCATTACAGTGTGATTCTGTTTTCTTAAATAGGCCAAGGCTGGTTTCAATATTTTGGTAAACAGTCTGGGTGCTGATGATAACCCATTGCTGTCCCCGAACAGCAGATTTGGTGGTTGAGAGTTACCTGGTTTACACAACCCCGCAAACTTGGGGTTGAGTGCCGGTTTCATGATGCTCTTCCTGTAATTATTGATTTCATACTGTGTGTTGCACAGTAGAGCCAGGGAATCTTGTAGTTCTCCGGTAACTCGATTCCCACCGCAGTTCTGGCCACTGCCGTAATCCCGGCGGTCAAAAGCTTCAGGATCCTCTGAAGTTTGACTTCTTGCCCTCTTATCATTGGGCTTATGTTCCCACAAATAGGGTTGTTCACCGCGGGAACATTCAATGAGTTACAATTCTCCGGAGCTAAGTATTTGTCGGCTGTGGCATTGATGGACTGCTCCTGAAGCTGGTTGGTAGCCATATAATTGATGCTAGCTGCCAGCTTAGTGTGGATAGGTAGGCCTTTCTGTGAAGGCACTGCATGCTTATTTACCATATCCAGTAACTCTTCTTGCACCCCAGACACAGTCGGTTGTTCAGCCAACTCCCCCTCTTCAGGGTCAGCCCAGTTCTGACCCCCAATGCTCCCCTGCGAAGAGGGCGAGACATTAGGCAGTCCGTGATAGGAACCTGCCGTGGGCATGCGAAAAGGCCCACCGTGACTCTGCCCCTGCAAAAGAAGGTCGCGCTGGAGCAACTGCTCCACCTTCCGCTCCATGCGGGCTAGACGACCTCCGTCGCTATCAGTGAACGGGGTGTCCTCGGGACCGGACCCAGATGAGTCGGCGGCCCCGTCCGACCTTCGGGTGGATTTACCACCTGACCGCGGCGTACCTGCGGCCCTCATAGGCGAAAAGTCGGGAGCTGCAGGTAACACCTGTAGCTCAGGAGAAGCGGCACGCTGCTGGCTGCTCTCCATGGCAGCAGCTCTTGCCGCTGCTCTCTTTGATTTTCGCGACTCCATAGTGGTATCCTGCAAAAGAAATATACTGAGTCGCCAACGCTCACCCCTCCGGTGAGACTTACCTTGCGTAAGCTTTTTTAAACTCATGTTCGTTCTTTCCAACATCGTTTGTATTCACGACCTCTTCTGGCTGTTCACCTTCGCCCTTGAGGATTGTCTGCACTCCTCCCGACTGTCGCTTCCGCATGCGAACGACGACATGTCGCGCATGTCGCGCATGCGTGCTGGCGGGGTCTTCACGTAGTCACTCACGTGACTCCGAAGTAAAATCACTATCTGCACCTTCAACTCATCCACCTTATTACGAATGCTCCTCGCATTGAGACACAAAGCCTTCAGGCTTGTTTTTACAACACTCTTACTCCTTATACAATTATGTTGACAAGTGGCCCCTTTCACATCGATCCCTATTACACTTGGCCATACTCTCCTATCCCTTTGTGAACTTCCTTTCCCGTTAATTCTGGGGTCATTAACCATCGCTTTACTCTCTTTCCCTTTAACTCCGTCCTCGACTATCCCATTTGACACCCCCACCCCCCTTATTCAGTTTAAAACCATCCGTGTAGCAGTGGCAAACCTGCCGGCCAGAATGCTGGTCCCCCACCTGTTAAGATGCAATCCGTCCCTTTTGTACAGTTCCCCCTTACTCCAAAACAGATCCCAGTGATCTAAGAATCTAAATTCCTGCCCCCTGCACCAGTTCCTCAGCCACACATTCAGGTCCCGCTCTCTGAAGTCCCGCTGCAAAATATTCATCCCCTTCTTTCCGACATCGTTTGTATTCACGACCTCTTCTGGCTGGTCACCTTCGCCCTTGAGGACTGTCTGCACTCTGTCCGTAACATCCTGGATCCTGGCACCAGGAAGGCAGCACACCATGCTCGAATCCCGTCTGTTGCCGCAAAAACCCCTGTCCGTACCTCTCACAATGGAGTCTCCAACTACAATGGCGTTGCCCGACTTTGGCCTCTTTGCTTTTGGCTCAACTGCCCTTTTTGTTTGGCAAGCCAGTCCGCCGCTCAGTGAGATACCGTCTTCTGTCCCGGCAGCTTCCACGTGGGTGAACCCGTTCACAAGAGGTACAACACCCGGGGACCTTTGCATCCCATGTTTTCCTCCCTTTCTCACCGTCACCCACCTTCTCTCTTCTAGTGCCTTGGGTGTAACAATCTTACTGAAGGACTTGTTGAGGAACGACTCAGTTTCTCGGATGAACCTGAGGTCATCCACTTGTTTCTCCAGTTCCCCAACACGGTCCTTCAGGAGCTGTACCTGGATGCACTTCTCACATTTGTAGCATCCAGAGGCACCAGCAGTGTCCTTGACCTCCCACATACTGCAAGCATCACACTGCATCAGCTTGCTTGACATCTTCTTTTGCCTCGGTCTCTCCCTATCCAGTGTTTTGCGCAGCCTCCTGTCCAAAGACTCACACTTTACTCACAGGTCACTGCCCTCCCCAAGAGCTGCCTTGCTTGTATTGACTGGCCAATTGCCTAATTTACAAACCAAATTCCTCAGTTTTCAACTGTTTTCCCTCTCTGACTCACTGGGAACTCTCCTCCCAATCGGGCTAGAGCCAATCAGTGCTTTCTCCTGCTTCTCGTTGCTGCTGTTGCTTCAAAGTCCACGGGAACACTGAGACGTAACCATACAGAGCCACTTGAACTTATGTCCCATGGTCATTGATTCCCACACTGGGAAAACTAATATGCATCCAGAGGCGGATAAGGAGGGTGTTGAGGAGGAGGGGGTTGGCGGAGGGAGAGGTGCAGGGAGGTGGAGTGGGAGGGGGACAGGCAGGGGGTTGAGGAGGAGGGGAGGGGGGGGGGTTGGTGGAGGGAGAGGGTGAGGGAGGTGCAAGGAGGGAGACAGGCAGGGGTTGAGGAGGAGAGGAGGGGCAGTTGGTGGAGGGAGAGGTGCAGGGAGGTGCGGGGAGGTGCATGGAGGTGGAGAGGAAGGGGGTTGGGGAGGAGAGGAGGGGGGGTTGGTGGAGGCAGAGGGAGAGGGAGGTGCAGGGAGGGGACAGGAAGGGGGTTGAGGAGGAGGACGAGTTATTGGAGTTAGAGGGAGGTGTAGGGAGGGGGGCAGTGAGAGGGGTGAAGGTGGGGGTGAGTGTGGGTGTGAGTGTCGGGGTGGGGAGGGGATGACAGGGGTGTAGATGGTGTGGGAGGGGGTGCAGAGGGAGGGGTGAGTGTGGGGGTACATGGTGTAGGTATGTTACAAAGCTTCCGTGGGGCAGTGCTGCAGTTCTGCCGCTCCCCGTGTGCGTGACGTTGGCGCCTTTCAGAGGGGGGCGGGCTTAAAGTGCCATTTTTCCACGGGCAGGGAAAATCGATCCATGTCGGGCGATTTCGTTGCCGAAGAAAATTCGCTCCGACATTTCATGAATGAAGGTATTTTAAAATTACTCTAAATTATTTATTAACTAGAGTAATTTGAAAATCACCTTCAAAAGCCGTGAGAACCGACAACCGGAAGGATTTGGCGTAGGGGAGAAAAAAGGTAAATAGTTTATTTTTATATTAAAAGTTGGTTTTTCGGGAGTCTTTAATAATATTTTCATGTTGCGAAATGGGGTCCCAAAAAATGTATGAACAAACAGTATTTTTTCCTCCCGACTTCACTGCTAACCGCAACGTTCCAATCCACCGGTTTCTACTAAAACCCACTCGCTAGTTGATTTAAATGGCCATTAATTTACAGGCCTTAAACACTAAATTCCTTCTATTTTGCCCAGAAATTCATGAAAATGAGATTTAAAAATTATGTTATATTGTGGATTATTGTGTGAATGTTATTTGGACACTTAGGCAATTTTAAAAAAGTTTATCTTTTCTTAAGAAATGGATAGATGTTTAGATCTACTCACTGAATTTTGTAATTAGCTACAATTAGATCACTAACTAAGTATATGCTTTAATTTCAGGTAATCCAAGTAAGATTGTTCCATATTTGTTTCAGAATGCTTCAATCAGAATGCGGCATTTAACACAATCATCCCCTCCAAGCTGGTTACCAAACTCGTAGAACTGGGTCTCTGCGCGTCCCTCTGCAATTGGATACTCGACTTCCTCATCCACAGACCACAGTCTGTTCGTATTGGTGGAAATGTGTCAGACTCGATATCAATCAGCACGGGAGCACCTCAAGGCTGCGTGCTCAGCCCCTTGCTGTACTCACTCTATACTCATGACTGTGTAGCCGGACATAGCGCTAACTCCATCATCAAGTTCGCTGATGACACCACTGTTGTGGGACGTATCACTGATGGGGATGAGTCCGAGTATAGAAGAGAGATCGAGCGACTGTCCATCTGGTGCCAGCACAATAACCTGGCCCTCAACACCAGCAAAACCAAGGAACTGATTGTGGACTTTGGAAGGAGTAGGATGGGGACCCACAGTCCTGTTTATATCAACGGGTCGATGGTTGAAAGGGTCAAGAGCTTCAAATTCCTGGGCGTGCACATCTGAGAAGATCTTTCCTGGTCCGAGAACACAGATGCAATTATTAAGAAAGCTCATCAGCGCCTCTACTTCCTGAGAAGATTACGTAGAGTTGGTCTGTCAAAGGGGACGCTTTCTAACTTGTACAGGTGTACAGTAGAGAGCTTGCTGATTGGTTGCATCGTGGCTTGGTTTGGGAACTTGAGCGCCCTGGAGGGGAAAAGACTAAAGTAGTAAACACTGCCCAGTCCATCATCGGCTCTGACCTTCCTTCCATCGAGGGGATTTATCGCAGTCGCTGCCTCAAAAAGGCTGGCAGCATCATCAAGGACCCACACCACCCTGGCCACGCACTCATCTCCCCGCTACCTTCGGGTAGAAGGTACAGGAGCCTGAAGACTGCAACAACCCGGTTCAAGAATAGCTACTCCCCCACAGCCATCAGGCTATTAAATCTGGCTCGGAACTCTGAACATTAATATCCCTCCCTCTGTTATTTGCACTTTATTAATTGGTGTATTTATGGATAGAATTGCCTTCTATGTTCTGTTGTGCTATGCAAAGAAAGGTTTTCATTGTCCTGTCAGGGACACATGACAATAAACTATTTTGACTTTGACTTTGAATCTACAATAACTGAAAATTTCATTGAGTTCTCTTATTTTTTAAGAAAGTTATGGGCTTTTAACTTTTCCAGATCACAGCTTTTGCCTTAAGTCAATTGAAAGGCAATGAGATGCTCATTTCCGAGTATGAAAATGGCCATAACTTTCTTAATACTATGAAATATATGAAAGTGAATTAGGTGTCAAATTAAACTTTTTTTTATGCTTTATCTGATGGGATAAATCTCAAAATGTTGTAACATTGCTACATGGTGTGGGGGTGAGGGGTGAGGGCGAGAGTTGAGGGAGTGTGAGAGGAATGGGGTAGACAGGGGTGGGGAGATGGCGAGGGTAGAAGGAGGGTGAGATAGAGAGAGATGGAGGAAGGGGATGACGGAGGGAGGGGCAGAAATGTAGCCAGAGTGTGGGTCAGAAGGAGGGGCGCAGGGATTGGGATGGACATAGGTCGGGCCTGAGGGACGGGAGTGGGTGGGAGGGATTTGCAGTGGGAGAGCGAGGGGGGTGGAGGATCAGAGGGAGAGCAGTTGGGGAGGGAGGTTTGGGGACAGGGAAGGTAACAGGGAGGGGCGAGGGAGTGGAAAGTGGGAGGAAAGGAGAGAGGGGGTGAAAGGCGGAAGTGGTGAGGGAGGGGATATGGAGTGGGATTGGGATGGGGGTGTTGAGAGGGAGGGAAGAGGAGATGGTGGGGGAGGGGCGAGAAAGTGGTATGGGAGGTGAGTTGGAGAGGCTGGGGAGAGGAAGGGGGAGAGGAAGTGGGAGTGGGTGGGGAAGGGGAGAGGGATGTGGAGGGGTAAGAAATGTTGTTTCCAAGGAGCAAGGAAGGGGAGACGGAGGGGAGATGGCGAAGGGCGAAAGGCAGAGTGTGGGAGGTGCAGGGGAGGGGAGGGCGAGTCGAATGATGTGGATAGGTGGATAGAGAGGAGCGAGCGCCGGAGGGATAGGAAGGCAGGGGAGGGCAGAAGGACAGGGGCACAGTGGGTAGGAGATGGGAAGGGGATGGAGAGATGGTAGAGGAAGGGTGAGAGGGCGAGGAAGATGGTGGGACGGAGGGGTGGTCAGTGTGTGGGTCGGAAGGAGGGGAGGGGGGAGGAAGAGTGGGGGAGAGGGAGGGAGAGTTGGAGGGGAGTGGGTGAGGGAGGGGGAGGGGGAGAGCGAGAGGGAGAGCGAGTGGGAGGGGGAGTGGGAGGGGGTGAGGGAGGGGGAGTGGGAGGGGGAGTGGGAGGTAGAGTGGGAGGGGGAGTGGGAGGGGGACATGGACGGGGAGAGGGAGGGGGAGTGGGGGAGGGAGAGGGAGGGGAGAGGGAGGGGGAGAGGGAGGGGGAGTGGGAGGGGGAGTGGGTGGGGGAGTGGGTGGGGGAGTGGGAGGGGGAGTGGAAGGGGGAGGGGGAGAGGGGGGGGAGAGGAAATTGGGAGAGGGAGGGGGAGTGGGAGGGGGAGTGGGAGGGGGGAGGGAGGGGGAGAGGGAGTGGGAGGGGGAGAGGGAGGGGAGAGGGAGTGGGAAGGGGAGGGGGAGGGGAGAGGAAATGGGGAGAGGGAGCAGGACTCAAGCATCTTCCCCACTACGGTTGTCAGTCTATGATGTCAGCCCTGATTTCTTTCTCCCTCCTTTCATAAACAGTGCCGTTACATTCTCTGCCATCCTGCGCAGGGGAAGTGATGCAGTTAAAATAACATTGGGAAACTAAGACCAATTATCCACGATTTCTTGGACCACATCCTAGAATATTCTGGGATGCAAACAATTCGACCCTGCGGTTATACCTGCCTTTATTTCCAACCGTTTTCCTAACACCATTTCCTGACTGATGTGGATGATCTTCAGTTCCACCCTCCCGCTAGATCCTCAGTCCCATAGTTTTTCTAGGAGTTTGTTTGTGTTTTGACAGATCGGAACATAGATTTATAGAAAAAATAGATGCAGCAGGAGGCCATTCGGCCCTTCGAGCCAGCACCGCCATTCAATATGATCATGGCTGATCCAACAGATTGTCTCCCGTTCCGGCTTTTTCCCATATCCCTTGATTCCCTTAGTCCGAACAGCTAAATTTATTTCTGCCTTTAAAACATCCAGTGAATTGGTCTCCACAGCCCTCTATAGCAGATAGGTCCATAGATTCACAACTCTCTGGGTGAAAATATGTTTCCTCATCACTGTCCTAATGAGCTCCCCCTTATTCGTAATCTGTGACCCCAGGTTCTGGAATCCCCCCTCATCGGGAACATTTTTCCTGCGTCTAGCCTGCCCCATCCTCTAAGAATGTTTTATGTTTCTACACTGTAAGATCCGTTATCATCCAAATTCCAATGAATACAAGATCCATTCTTTCATCACATGTCAGTCCCGCCATCCCGGGCATTAACCTGGTAAACCATCGCTGCACTCCCTCAATAGCAAGAATGTCCTTCCCCAAATTAGGAGACCAAAATTGCACACAGTGCTCCAGGTGCGGTCACACCGGGCCCTGTACCACCGCAGTAGGACATCCTTGCTCCTAAACTGAAATCCTCTCGCAATGAAGGTTTTATTCCTTAGTGAAGACAGGACTAAAGTGCATGTTTACTGGGCTTGTGGGATGTGAAGGAGGCTGTCTCAGACGACAGTGACATGGAGATTAGGGTCAAAAAGGGGATGGAGCAACTGGACCTCCTCAACTTGGTCAAAAGGGCCCATTCAAAATGTATTCGCTACTCTACTCACTGCGACCTGCGCGAGATAACCAGTGATGAGGTGTTTGAGCAGTTATCAATCAGATCCAGAAGCAGGGTCAGAAATGGGGCGGTGGAAATAGCAGATGGTGATTATTCTCAGCAAGTGTGAGATGCGGCACTTTAGCAGCTGAAAACTACACGCAAAATACACAGTTAATGGCACAACCCTAAACATAATTGCAGTACAAAGGTATCTTGGGATCTGTGGACGTCCCAAAACTGTTGAAGGTGCTTTATTCATTAAATACATGTAATAAGGTTAGCAGTGAGCACTTTCGATGGCACCAGACCATTTCCAATTCTGCTGCGTCCTCTGCTGCATCTCTTGGGTTCTGCAGCGCGTTTCAACACTAACCGCTATCTCCACTACGCCACAACACTGACGAACAAACCATTAACACATCGTTGCTTCAACTTAGAGTTTCGTTACGCACCAAACTCCAAAGATGCCAGCTAATACCGTCAGTTGCTTCTGCACCAAGGATGAGGTGTTCCAAACCAGAGCAACGGAGATGTCCTCATCCTTTAGGGAATGGGGACATTCTCTCCTCTCCAACCTCATCTATTGCATCCGCTGCTCTAGGTGTCAGCTGCTCTACATCGGTGAGACCAAGCGCAGGCTTGGCGATCGCTTCGCCCAACACCTCCGCACGGTTCGCAATAACCAACCTGATCTCCCGGTGGCTCAGCACTTCAAATCCCCCTCATATTGCGAATCCCAACCTGATCTCCCGGTGGCTCAGCACTTCAACTCCCCCTCACATTGCGAATCCCAACCTGACCTCCCGGTGACTCAGCACTTCAACTCCCCCTCACATTGCGAATCCGACCTTTCTGTCCTGGGCCTCCTCCGTGACCAGAGGGATGCCCGCCACAAATTGGAGGAGCAGCACCTCGTATTTAACTTGGGTAGTTTACACCCCAGCGGTGTGAACATTGACGCCTCCAATTTCAGGTAGTCCCTGCTTTCTCCCTCCTTCCCCTCTCCTTCCCAGCTCTCCCACAGCCCACTGTCTCCGCCTCTTCCTGCTCCCCCCACACCCACATCAGTGTGAAGAAGGTCGCCTATTTCCTTCACTCCATAGATGCTGCCTCACCCGCTGGGTTCCTCCAGCATTTTAGTCTACCGTCAGATAATATACTCATTGTCCTGACCTTAGCTCATTGCAGCACTCAGAAACCACCAGCAGGAAACCACTATTGAGCACAGGTACCTTCATTATCCATGTGTCCCGTTGGGCCAGGTTGCCATCTAGTGTCAGAATTATTAACATATTAATGACCCTTACCTTCTGTACCCGGTTATGTACGGAGCCAAGAAGTCTCCACCTTTGAGCAATGTCAAAGTAAAGTATAGATTCTGTCATTTACATATCAATCTAGCTCACACTTGTACTTCCTCAGTAGTTATATTTTTGGTGGAAAATGCTTTGATGTAGCAACTTAATTTTAGAGTTTGGGGTTTCAATGCGACACTCCTCTCGTTGTGCCAGCAAAATAGACTCACTGACGGCGAATCAAGTCGTCACGAGTCTTATTGAAGAGTTTGTCTTCGACACCCATGATGAGCGTTTGACGGCACTGGGCCTGTACTCACTGGAGTTTAGAAGAATGAGCGGGGGGGGGGGGGGGGGGAGCTTATTGAAATAGAGAATTGAGAAAGACTTGGAGAGAGTGGATGTGGAGAGAATGTTTCCACTAGTGGGAGAGTCTAGCACAAGACGCCATAGGCTCAGAATAAAATGCCATTTTTGGGAAAGGTATGAGAAATATCTTTATTCAGAGTGTGGTGAATTTGTGGAATGTTTGCCACAATAGAGGCCTCGTCAGTGGATATTACTGAGGCAGAGATGGATAGATGCTTAATTTGTACAGGTGTCACCTATCTTCACCGATTGGAAGTGTCAGAATGTTTTAGATCCAGTGGCAGTGGCTGGAGCTGATTCCTAGGTCCAGGAGCTTGGACATCAGTTTGCATGGGATTATGGTGTTGAAGGCAGAGCTGTAGCAGATAGATAGGAGTCTAACGTACGACAATTCCTAACACAGCAATTCCTGCCATTGAGGGAGTGCAGCGTAGGGTCACCAGGTTAATCAAATCTCCTTAACCGTATCTGCTGCCTCGAGGATATAAAGTGTTGGATGGCTCAGTACTTCCTCCAACTAAACGAGAGTACGTCTGAGGTCATCCTTCTCAGCGCCTCATACTCAAATAAATGATAGCAGGCAGCCTTGGAAGCTTTACCCCATTCCTCAAATCTAACGTCGAAAACCTTGGCGTGATATTTGACTCAGCGCTGAAATTTGACAAACAAGTCATTGCCGTGGTAAAAGCTGGCTTCTTTCAGCTTCAGAAGACAACTTAAATAAAACAATTCCTCCAGCTTGATGACCTCGTTAAGATCATCCACACATTCATCTCCTCCCGCCTAGATTACTGCAACTCCCTCTACGCTGGCATCAGCTAATCTTCCCTGTCCCGCCTGCAACCGGTCCTAAACGCCGCAGCCAGACTCCTGATGGGGACCCGGAAAAGGGACCACATCACCCCGATCCTGGCCTCTCTCCACTGGCTCCCTGTGCGGTTCCCAATATATTTCTAGATCCTCCTCTATGTCTACAAAGCCCTTAACGGGCTTTCCCCACCAACATCAGAAGTCTGCTCACCCACCACACCACCTCCAGGTCCCTGAGATCGGCCGACTTGGGGTCACAGACCATCCCGCGGTCTAGGCATCAACTCAGGGGCGGCCGATCGACCGACCGACCGACCGCGCCTTTGCGGTTGCAGCTCCTAGACTGTGGAACAGCATGCCTCTTTTCATCAGAACTGCCCCCTCCATCGACTCCTTTACGTCGAGACTCATCTCTACTCTCAAGCCTTTCCTGACGTCCTCTGTGCGAGGGCTATATGTATGTAGTGATGTTCGTATTTAGTCTATCAACCACTGTTGTATAACGTTAGTACATCCACCGCTGTAAAGCACTTTGGCCAACGAGAGTTGGTTTTTTAAATGTGCTTTAGAAATAAAAGTGACTTGACTTAATTCCCTGGATGGCTTGATTGACAAGTGATGAAAGAATGGGTGGACTGGGCTGGAAATTAGACGCATCAGAGTGGATCTTTTGGACACATATACAATGTAAAGAGATTGGACAGGCTAGATGCAGGAAATATGTTCCCGGTGTTGGGGGAGGCCAGAATCAGGGGTCATGGTTTAAGAATAAGGGGCAGGCCATTTAGGACCGAGATGAGGAAAACCCTTTTCACCTCGAGAGTTGTGAAGCTGTGGAATTGTCTGCTGCCGCAGAAAGCAGTGGAGGCCGACCCACTGGATGTTGCCAAGAGAGAACGACGGGGAGGGGCAGCCAGAAGGGGAGAACGTGGGGAGGTGAAGGGGGAGGGGCAGAAGGGGGGGGGGGTGAGGGAGGGACTGAGGTGGTAAGGGAGAGGGAGAGGGTGCGGCCGAGGGAAGGTTTGGTGAGGGGGAAGAGGAGGGAGAGGGAATGGGAAAGGGACGTAGAGGGAGGGGGAGACAGATGGACGGGCAGAGCGGTGGTCAGAGTGTGCGTCAGGAGGAGCAGGTGGCGGGCCTGATGGACGGCAGTGGGTAGGAGGAAGTGGCGGGGAGAGCGGAGGTGGGGCAGGCTCAGAGGGAGAGGAGTTGGAGGAGGGCGGTAGGGTGGGAGAGAGGAGGGAGGAGGCCAAGGACCAGAAGGGTAGTGTGGAGAGGAAGGGGGAGGGACAGGGAGAGGGAGAAGGATGGGGTAGAGGTAGGGGAGCTGGAGTGGGAGGGGGAGGGGAGAGGGATAGGGCGAGGGAGAGTGAGTGGGAGGGGGTGGTGGAGAGGGAGGGGAGAGGGATGGGGAGGGGAGAGGAGGAAGGGAGGAGGGGGGAGGGTAAAGGGATGGGGAGAGGGAGGGGGACAGGGAGGGGGAGAGGGAGGGGGTGGGGAAGAGGGAGGGAGAGAGGAAGATGGTGGGAGAGAGGAGGGAGGAGGTGAAGGAGGAGAAGGGTAGGGTGGAGAGGAAGGGGAGGGGGAGGTGGAGGGGAGGAAGGGGTGAGGGAGGGGAGATGGAGGGGAGAAGGAGAGTGAGAAGGATGGGGTAGAGGTAGGGGAGGGGAGGGGGAGGGGAGAGGGAGAGGATGAAGCGAGAGGTGGAGGAGGAGGGGTGAAGGGGGAGGGGCAGGGGGAGAGGGAGCGGGGAGGGGGAGGAGAGAGGGAAGGGGAGAGAGAGGAATAAGAGGCAGAGGAGGAGGAGGTGGAAGTGGATGGGAAGGGGCAGGGGGAGGGGAAGAGAAGAGGAGGAGACGGAGGGGAAGGGAAGAGGAGGAGGATGAGGAAGGAGAGCGGGAGGGGAAGGGGATGGGGAGGGGAGAGGGAGAGGGAGCGGGAGGGTAGGAGACAGGGAGGAGGAGAGGTAGGAGGAGAGGAAGGGGAGAGGGAAGTGGAGGCGGAGGAAGTTGCAGAGGAAGGGGGATGGAGGGAGGGGGAGGGGCAGTGTGAGCAAGAGGGGGAAGGAAGTGGTGGGGGATAGTCCGAGAGAGGGCCTTTACGAAGAGGCAGGGGTGATTGAGAGAGTGGTATTGGGGCAGAGGGAGAGGAGTTGGAGCGGGAGGTTAGGAGACAGGGAGGGAGAATGGGAGGAGGATGCAAAGGTGGAGGAGGGTTAGGTGGAGAGGGAGGGCAAGGGGTACGGATGTTTTGTTTGAAAATGCAAATAGTGGTTCGGTTTGAAAATCCAAATGGTGGTATTGTTTGAATTAACAAATGGTGGTTTGGTTTGAAAATGTAAAAGGAGGTTTGGTTTGAAAATGCAAATGGTGGTTTGCTTTGAAAATGCAAATGGTGGTTTCCTTTGAAAATGCAAATGGTGGTTTCCTTTGAAAAGGGAAAAAATGGTTTGCATTGAAAATGCGAAAGTTGGTTTGGTTTAAAAATGCAAATAGTGATTTGGTTTCTAAATGCAAATGGTGGTTTGGTTTGAAAATGCTAAAGGTGTGCTTTGAAAATGCAAACGGTTTGTTTTGATAAATGCACCAGGTTTGCTTTAAAAACACAAACGTTGCTTGCTTTGAAAACACAAAAGGTGGTTTGTTTTGAAAATGCAAAAGTGGGTTTGCTTTGAAAATGCAAAAGGTGGTTTGTTTTAAAAATGCGAAAGGTGTTTGCTTTGTGCAAAAGGTGTTTTGGTTTGAAAATGCGGAAGGTTTGCTTTGAAATGCACAGGTTTGCTTTGAGAATGGAAAACGTTTGCTTGAAAAATGCAAAAGAAAGTTAGCTTTGATAATGCAAAAGGAAGTTTGGTTTTAAAATTCTAAAGGTGTTTTGGTTTGAACATTCAAATGTAGGTATGTTGCAAAACGTACCTTTACCGGCGCTGCACTTCTGCCGCTCCCCGTGTGCGTGACTTTCGCGCCTTGCAAAGGGGGGCGCGCTTAAAGTGCCGTTTTTCCCCCAGGCCTGGATAATCGATGAATGTCGGGCGATTTGGTTGCTGAAGAAAAATCGCTCCGACATTTCATCAATGAAGGTATTTTTAAATTACTCTACATTATTTGTTAACTAGAGTAATTTAAAAATCACCTTCAAAAGCCGTGACCGCAGGCAACCGGAAGCATTTTGCGTAGGGGAGAAAAAAAGGTAAATAGTTTATTTTTATATTAAAAGTTGGTTTTTCGGGAGGCATTAATAATATTTTTATGTTGCGAAATGGGTTCCCCAAACAATGTATGAACCCCCAGTATTTTCCCCCCCGACTTCACCGCTAACCGCAACGTTCTAATCCACCGCATTCCGCTAAAACCCACTCGCTAGTTGATTTAAATGGCCATTAATTTACAGCATAAAACACTAAATTCCCTCCATTTGGCCCAGAAATTCATGAAAATGAGATTTAAAAATTATGTTATATTGTGGATTATTGTGTGAATGTTATTTGGACACTTAGGCAATTTTAAAAAAGTTTATCTTTCCTTAAGAAATTGATAGATGTTTAGATCTACTCATTGAATTTTGTAATTAGCTACAATTAGATAACTAACTAATTATATGCTTTAATTTCAGGTAATCCAAGTAAGATTGTTTAATATTTGTTTCAGAATGCTTCAATCTATAATAACTGAAAATTTCATTGAGTTCTCTTAATTTTTAAGAATGTTATGGACTTTTAACTTTTCCAGATCACAGCTTTTGAGTTAAGTCAATTGAATGGCAATGGGAAGCAAGATGCTCATTTCCGAGTATGAAAATGGCCATAACTTTCTTAATACTGAAGATATGAAAGTAAATTAGGTGTCAAATTAAGCTTCTTTTTATGCTTTATCTAATGGGATAAATTGCAGACTTGATTTTTAAAATCTCAAAATTTTGTAACATTGCTATCAAATGTAGTCTGCTTTGAAAATGCAAAAAGGTGTTATGCTTTGGAAATGCAAATGGTGGTTGTGTTTGAAAATGCAAATGGTGGCTAAGTTTGAAAATGCAAAAGGAGGTTTGGTTTGAAAATGCAAATGGTGATTTGGTTTGAAAATGCTAATGATGGTTTTGTTTGAAAATGCAACTGTTGGTTTTGTTTGAAAATCCAAAAAAGGAGGTTTGGTTTGAAAATGCAAAAGGTATGCTTTGAAACTGCAAAAGGTGGTTTGGATTCAAAATGCAAATGGTGGATTGGTTTGGAAATTAAAAAGGTGGTTTCGTTTGAAAATGGAAAAGGCTTGCTTAGAAAATGCAACCGGTAGTTTGCTTTGAAAATGGAAAAGGAAATTTGGTTTGAAAATGCAAAAGAGTGTTTGGTTTGTAAATACAAATGGTGGTTTGTTTTTGAAATGCAAAAGGGCTGTTTTGAAAATGCAAAAGTATTTGCTCTGAAAATGCAAAAGAGTTTGCTTTGAAAATGAAAAAGGAAATTTGGTTTGAAAATTAAAAAGATTGTTTGATTTGTAAATATGGTGGTTTGTTTTGGAAATGCAAAATTTGGTTTGGTTTGAAAATGGAAAAGGTGGTTTGGTTTGATAATGCAAAATGGTGGTTTAATTTGAAAATGCAAAATGTGGTTGCTTTGAAAATGCAAAAGTTGGTTTGCTTTGAAAATGGCTCAGAAATGAAAAGATGGTTTGGTTTGAAAATGCAAATGGTGGTTTGCTTGGAAAAAGGAAAATATGGTTTGCTTTGAAATGCAAACGGTGGTTTGATTTAAAGATGCAAAAAGTAGTTGGCTTTGAAAATGCAAATGCAAAAGGTGGTTTGGTTTGGAAATACAACAGGTGGTTTCGTTTAAAAATGGAAAAGGTTTGCTTTGAAAATGCCAAACGTTGGCTTTGAAAATGCAAAAATTAGTTTGCTTTGAAAATGCAAAAACGTGGTTTGCTTTGAAAATGCTTTGGATATGAAAAGACGGTTTGGTTTGAAAATGCAAATGGCGGTTTGCTTGGAAAAAGGAAAATATGGTTTGCTTTGAAATGCAAACGGTGGTTTGATTTGAAGTTGCAAAAAGTGGTTTGCTTTGAAAATGCAAATGCAAAAGGTCATTTGGTTTGGAAATACAACGAGTGCTTTGGTTTAAAAATGGAAATGGTTTGCTTCGAAAATGCAAAAGCTATGCTGTGGAAATGCAAAAAATAGTTTGCTTTGAAAATGCAAAAACGTGGTTTGGTTTGAAAATGCATTAGGAGGTTTGGTTTGAAAATGCATTAGGAGGTTTGCTTTGAAATTGTTCAAGTGGTTTGCCTTGAAAACGGAAAAGGTGGTTTGCATTGAAAATACATATCGTGTTTGCTTTAAAGTGCCAAAAGGTTTGCTTTGAAAATGTAAAGGGTGGTTCTGTTAGTAAATGCAACGGGTGGTTTGCATGGAAATGCAAAATAGTGGTTTGATTTGAAATTGCAAATGGTTGTTTTGTTTGAAAATGCGTATGATGGTTTGGTTTGAAAATGCAAATGGTTTGCTTTGAAAATGCAAAACGCGATTTTCATTGAAAATATAAAAAGTGGTATGGTTTGAAAATGGTAAAGGTGGATTCATTTGAAAATGCAAATGCTGGTTTGCATTGAAAATGCAAAAGGTGTTTTTCTTTGTAAAAGCAAACCGTGGTTTGCTTGGAAATTCCAAAAGGTGGTTTCATTGAAATTCCAAAAGGTGGTTTCATTGAAATTCCAAAAGGTGGTTTGCTTTGAAAATACAAAATGGTTTGGTTTGACAATACAAACGGTTTGTTTTGACAATGCAAAAAGAAGTGTGGTTTCAAACTGCAAAATGTTTTTTGGGTTGAAAATGCAAAGGGTGGTTTGGTTCAAAAATGCAAAATTGTGGTTTGATTTGGAAATTCAAATTGTGGTTGTGTTTGAAAATGCTAATGGTGGTTTGGTTTGAAAATGCAAAAGATTTGTTTTGAAAATCCAAAATGTTAATTTGAAAATGCAAATGGCGGTTTAGGTTGAAGATTCAACTTGCATTGAAAATGGAAATGTTGTTTTGCTTTGAAAATCCATATGGTGATTTCGTTTAAAAAATGCCAAATGGTTTGCTTTGAAAATGCAAAAGGTGGTTTGCTTTGAAATTGCAAAAGATGGTTTGCTTTGAAATTGCAAAAGGTGGTTTGCTTTGAAATTGCAAAAGGTGGTTTGCTTTGAAATTGCAAAAGGTGGTTTGCTTTGAAATTGCAAAAGATGGTTTGCTTTGAAATTGCAAAAGATGGTTTGCTTTGAAATTGCAAAAGATGGTTTGCTTTGAAATTGCAAAAGATGGTTTGATATTAAATTGCAAAAGGTGGTCTTTTCAAAATTTAAAAGGGGGATTTCATTGAAAATGCAAAAAGTGGTATGCTTTGAAAATGCTAAAGGTGGTTTCCTTTCAAATTGCAAAAAGTGGTTTTCTTTCCAAATGCAAACGGATATTTTGTTGAAAAAGGTGGTTTGCATTGAAAATGCATATTGTGGTTTGGTTTGAAAATGGAAAAAAGTTTGCTTTGAAAATGCAAAAGGTGGATTGGTTTGAAAATGCAATGGGTGGCGTGGTTTGGAAACGCAAAATGATGGTTTATTTTGAAAAAAAATCAAATGGTGGTTTTGTTTGAAAATGCAAATGGCAGTTTGCTTTGAAAATAAAGAAGGTTTGGTTTGAAAATGCAAATGACGGTTTATTTCGAAAATTCAAATTTTCTTTGAAAATGGAAAAGGTGGTTTGCATTGAAAATGCAAAACGTGGTTTCCTTTGAAAATGCAAAAGGTGGTTTGCTATAAAAATGCAAAAGGTGGTATTCTTTCAAAATGCAAAAGGTGGTTTGCTTTGAAAATGTAAAAGGTGGTTTGCTTTGAAAATTCAAAAGCTGATTTGATTTGAATATGCGAAAGTAGGTTTCCTTTAAAAATGCCAAAAGGTTTGCTTTGAAAATGCAAAGGGTTTGTTTTGAAAATGAAAACGGTTATTTACATTGAAAATGTAAAAGGTGGTTTGCTCTGAAAATCGAAATGGTGGTTTGCTTTGACACTGCAAAAGGAAGTTTGGTTTCAAACTGCAAAAGGTTGTTTGGTTTGAACATGCAACAAAAGTGGTTTGCTTTGAAAATGCAAGAGGGGGTTTGATATGAAATTCGTGGTAAATGGTAGGGAATTGAGGAATGCTGTGGAACAGAGGGATCTAGGAATAACTGTGCATAGTTCCCTGAAGGTGGAATCGCATGTAGATAGGGTGGTGAATAAATCTTTCGGTGCACTGGCCTTTATAAATCAGAGCATTGAAAATAGGAGTAGGGAAGTAATGTTAAAATTGTACAAGGCATTGGGGAGACCAATTCTGGAGTATGGTGTACAATTTTGGTCGCCTAATTATTGGAAAGATGTCAACAAAATAGAGAGAGTACAGAGGAGGTTTACTAGAATGTTGCCTGGGTTCCAGCAACTATGTTACAGAGAAAGGTTGAACAAGTTGGGCCTTTATTCTTTGGAGCGCAGAAGGTTAAGGGGGGACTTGATTGAGGTATTTAAAATGATGAAAGGGATAGACAGAGTTGACGTGGATAAGCTTTTCCCCTTGAGGGTAGGGAAGATTCAAACAAGAGGGCAGTGCAGAAAGCAAATGGTATGTTAGCATTCATAGCGAAAGGATTTGAGTATAGGAGCAGGGAGGTTCTACTGCAGTTGTACAGGGTTTTGGTGAGGCCACACCTGGAGTATTGCGTACAGTTTTGGTCTCCAAATCTGAGAAAATACATCCTTGCCATAGAGGGTGTACAGAGAAGATTCGCCAGACTAATTCCTGGGATGTCAGGACTTTCATATGAGGAAAGATTGGATAGACTCGGCTTGTACTCGCTGGAATTTAGAAGATTCAGGGGGGATCTTATAGAAACTTGCAAAATTCTTAAGGGGTTGGACAAGCTAGATGCTGGAAGATTGTTCCCGATGTTGGGGGAGTCCAGAACAAGGGGTCACAGTCTAAGGATAAGGGGGAATTCCTTTAGGACCGAAATAAGGAAAACATTCTTTACACAGAGAGTGGTGAATCTCTGGAATTCTCTGCCACAGAAGGTAGTTGAGGCCAGTTCATTGGCTATATTTAAGAGGGCGTTAGATGTGGCACTTGTGGCTAAAGGGATCAGGGAGTATGGAGAGAAGGCAGGTACGGGATACTGAGTTGGATGATCAGCCATAATCACATTGAATGGCGGTGCAGACTCGAAGGGCCGAATGGCCTACTCCTGCACATATTTTCTATGTTTCTATGTTTCTATGACATGAGAATGAAGGGACAGAAGTTTAGGGGTAACATGAGGGGGGACTTATTTACTCAGAGAGTGGTGGCTGTGTGGAATGATCTTCCTGCAGAAGTGGTGGAGGCAGGATCGATTGTAACATTTAAAAGTAAAGTGGATAAGTATATGGACGGGAAGGGAATGGAGGGGTATGGTCTGAGTGCAGGTAGATAGGACTAGGGGAAAAGAAATGGTCGGCACGGAATGGAAGGGCCGAGAAAGCCTGTTTCCGTACTGTAATTATTATTCGGTTATATGGTTATATGGAGATTGCAAAAAGTGGTTTGCTTTCCAAATGCAAAAGGATATTTTGTTTGAAAAAGGTGGTTTGCATCGAAAATACATATTGTGGTTTGCTTTAAAAATGCCAAAAAATTTGCTTTGACAATTCAAAAGGTGGTTTGGTTTGAAAATGCAAAAGGTGGTTTGGTTTGAAAATGTAATGGGTGGTTTGGTTTGAAAATGCAAAATGATGGTTTGATTTGAAAAATCAAATGGTGGCTTTCTTTGAAAATGCTAATCGTGGTGTATTTGAAAATGCAGAAGGTTAGGTTTGAAAATGCAAATGGCGGTTTATTTTGAAAATTCAAATTTGCTTTGAAAATGGAAAAGGTGGTTTGCTTTGAACGTGCGAAAGGACGATTGGTTTGAAAGTGCAAAAGGTTTGGCTTGAAAATGCAAAAGTTTGCTTTGAAAATGCTTAAGGTGGTATGCTTTGAAAATGCTTAAGGTGGTTTGCTTAAAAAATGCAGGTGTTGGTTTGCTTAGAAAATGTAAATGGTTTGCATTCGAAATGCAAAAGGCGGTTTGCATTGATAATGCAAAAGGTGGTTTGCTTTTAAAATGCAAAATGTAGTTTGCTTTGAAAATGCAAAAGGTGGTTTGCTTGCAAAATGCTAAAAGGTTTTTTGCTTTGAAAATGCAAAAGGTGGTTTGCTTTGAAAATGAAAAGGTGGTTTGCCTTGAAAATGCAAATGGTGGTTTGCTTTGAAAATGAAAAGGTGGTTTGCCTTGAAAACGAAAAATGGAGGTTTGCATTGAAAATGCAAAAGGTGGTTTGCTTTGAAAATGCAAATGGTGGTTTGCTTTGAAAATGCAAACGGTGGTTTGCTTTGAAAATGCAAACGGTGGTTTGCTTTGAAAATGCTTTGGAAATGAAAAGGTGGTTTGGTTTGAAAATGCAAAAAGTGGTTTTCTTTTAAAATGCAAAACCTGGTTTGCTTTGAAAATGCTAAAGTAGGTTTGCTATTAAAATGCAAATCGTGGTTTGATTTGAAAATGCAAAAGGTGGTTTGCTTTGAAAACGAAAAAGGTGGTTTTGTTTGAAAATGCAAAAGGTGGTTTGCTTTGAAAATGCAGAAGGTTTGGTTTGAAAATGCAAATGGCGGTTTGTTTCGAAAATTCAAATTCTTTTTTTAATGGAAACGGTGGTCTGCTTTGTACATGCGAAAGGAAGTTTGGTTTGAAAGTGCAAAGGGTTTGGCTGGAAAATGCAAAAGATTGCTTTGAAAATGCTACAGGTGGTATGCTTTGAAAATGCTACAGGTGGTTTGCTTAAAAAATGAAGATGGTAGTTTGCTTTGAAAATGTAAAAGGTGCTTTACATAGAAAATGCAAAAGTCGGTTTGCATTGAAAATACAAAATATGGTTTGCTGGTAAAAAAACAAAAAGTGGTTTGATTTGAAAATGTAAAAGGTGGTTTGCTTTGAAAATGTAAAAGGTGGTTTGCTTTCAAAATCCAAACGGTGGTTTGCTTTCAAAATGCAAAAGGTGGTTTCCATTGAAAATGCTTTGGAAATAAAAAAGTGGTTTGGTTTGAAAATGCAAAAATGTGGTTTTCTTTGAAAATGCAATGGTAGGTTTGCTATTAAAATGCAAATCGTGGTTTAATTTGAAAATGCAAGGTTTGTTGAAAATTCATAACGTGGTTTGCGTTGTAAATGCAAAAGGTGGTTTGCGTTGAAAAAGTTTTGGAAATGAAAAGGTGGTTTGCTTTGAAAATGCAAAAGTAGGTTTGCATTTAAAATAGAATTCGTGGTTTGATTTGAAAATGCCAAAGGTGGTATTGTTTGAATATGCAAAAGGTCGTTTGCTTTGAAAATTCAAAAGACAGATTGCTTTGAAAATGCTAAAGGTGGTTTTCTTTGAAAATGGAAACGGTGGTTTGCATTGAAAATGTATAGGGTGGTTTGCATTCAAAATGCCAAAAGGCTTGCTTTCAAAATGCAAAGGGTGTTTTTTTTCATTGCAAAAGGTGGTTTGCTTTGAAAATGTAAATGATAGATTGCTTTGAAAATGCTAAATGTGGTTTGCTTTGAAAATGCTCAAAGTGGTTTTCTTTGAAAGTGCAAAAGTGGTTTCCTTTGCATTGAAAATGTAAAAGGTGGTTTGCTTTGAAAATCCAAATGGTGGTTTGTCTTGAAAAAACATATGGTGGTTTCCTTTAAAAATGCCAAAAGGTTTGCTTTGAAAATGCAAATGGTGCTTTTTTGGAAATGCAAAAGATGGTTTGATTTGAAAATGGAAAAGGTTTGCTTTGAAAATGCAAAAGTTCGTTTGCTTTGTCAATGCAAAAGTAAGTTTGGTTTGAAAATGCAAAGGGTGATTTTGTTTGAAGATGCTAATGGTGGTTTGGATTGAAAATGCAAAAGTAAGTTTGGTTTGAAAATGCAAAAGGTGGTTTGGTTCCAAAATGCAAATGGTGTTTTGCCTCGTAAATAGAACAGGAAGTTTGCTTTGAGTGCATGGGGGAGAGGGTGAGGGGAAATGGACTGTATGCGTGGGGGGATGCAAGGAGCAGAGTTAGGAGGTGCAGGGAAGAGGGGTAACAGAGTGAACTGCCACCACACCAGTCGTGGGTAACTGAACTGCAAGCCCACCAGCCATGAATAAGTGAACTGCCAGCCCACCAGTTGTCAGTGAATGGAGTGCCAGCCCCCCAGTTATGACTTAGTGAACTGCAAGTTCACCAGCTATGACTCACTGAACTACAAGTCCAAGAAACCATTCAGTCCACAATGTCCATACTAGCCCCCTGGAAACCAGTCCCTTCACTCCACAACACCCATACTAGCGCTCCAGAGGTCCACGCAAGGATACACTTCCCTCCTTCATTACTGTGATCTGAGAAAAAGATGAACATATCTAACATTGATTGCCCATCCTCCCCCCTTCTCTCTCACAGACTCTGTCACCATGTCTCAGCTGAATTTCTGGCAGTTTCTGAGCTGCGAGCGCACCAGGCCTGAGTTTCCATCCGGCCCACAATTTCCATACTAGCCCTCGGTAAACCACCCTTCGGCGCACAAAACCAATGTCAGTGCTCCAGAAGCCCCCCCACCACCCCCACTGACCAGCAATATTGAAATTGGTGGAGCGGTGGAATATGGCGTTGGGGGACCAGCCCTCCCGTGTGATTCTTGGACCCAACGGGTCCGACTCAGTCTAGCGTACTTATACACGGATACGTTTGGACGAACATCTTACTGTTTTTGCCACTACAATAAATAGACTATTAATCAAGAGACTGTGTTTGGAAGATTTCCCTTTCAATAGCATTGAATGTCTCGGGGAGAGCTCGAGAGTGCGTTTCACTTATCCTCAACCCCTGTCCTCAATCATAGTGACTAAAGGAAAGAATCCTTGAAACTATATGAAAAACTGTCACTTTAAGTACTAGCCCAGATTATGTCGCTCCATCAGTAGTATCCCACCACAGTGTGTCCCTCCATCAGTACCACACAGTGTCCCTCCATCAGTACTACCACAGTATGTCCTTCCATCAGTACCCCACAGTGTGTCCCTCCATCAGTACCCCCACAGTGTGTCCCTCCATCAGTACCCACAGTGTGTCCCTCCATCAGTACCCACAGTGTGTCCCTCCATCAGTACCCACAGTGTGTCCCTCCATCAGTACCCACAGTGTGTCCCTCCATCAGAACCCACAGTGTGTCCCTCCATCAGTACCACCACAGTGTGTCCCTCCATCAGTACCCACAGTGTGTCCCTCCATCAGTGCCCACAGTGTGTCACTCCATCAGTACCCACAGTGTGTCCCTCCATCAGTACCACCACAGTGTGTCCCTCCATCAGTACCACCACAGTGTGTCCCTCCATCAGTACCGCCACAGTGTGTCCCTCCATCAGTACCACCACAGTGTGTCCCTCCATCAGTACCACCACAGTGTCCCTCCATCAGTACCACCACAGTGTGTCCCTCCATCAGTACCCACAGTGTGTCCCTCCATCAGTACCACCACAGTGTGTCCCTACGTCACAGTGTGTCCCTCCATCAGTACCACCACAGTGTGTCCCTCCATCAGTACCACCACAGTGTGTCCCTCCATCAGTACCCACAGTGTGTCCCTCCATCAGTACCACCACAGTGTGTCCCTCCATCAGTACCTCCACAGTGTGTCTCTCCATCAGTACCACCACAGTGTGTCCCTCCATCAGTACCCCACAGTGTGTCTCTCCATCAGTACCACCATAGTGTGTCCCTCCATCAGTACCTCCACAGTGTGTCTCTCCATCAGTACCACCACAGTGTGTCCCTCCATCAGTACCTCCACAGTGTGTCCCTCCATCAGTACCACCACAGTGTGTCCCTCCATCAGTACCCCACAGTGTGTCTCTCCATCAGTACCACCATAGTGTGTCCCTCCATCAGTACCCACAGTGTGTCCCTCCATCAGTACCCACAGTGTGTCCCTCCATCAGTACCCCACAGTGTGTCCCTCCATCAGTAGTATCCCACCACAGTGTGTCCCTCCATCAGTACCACCACAGTGTGTCCCTCCATCAGTACCTCCACAGTGTGTCCCTCCATCAGTACCCCACAGTGTGTCTCTCCATCAGTACCACCATAGTGTGTCCCTCCATCAGTACCCACAGTGTGTCCCTCCATCAGTACCCACAGTGTGTCCCTCCATCAGTACCCCACAGTGTGTCCCTCCATCAGTAGTATCCCACCACAGTGTGTCCCTCCATCAGTACCACCAGTGTCCCTCCATCAGTACCTCCACAGTGTCCCTCCATCAGTACCTCCACAGTGTGTCCCTCCATCAGTACCACCACAGTGTGTCCCTCCATCAGTACCACCACAGTGTGTCCCTCCATCAGTACCACTACAGTGTGTCCCTCCATCAGTACCACCACAGTGTGTCCCTCCATCAGTACCACCACAGTGTGCCCCTCCATCAGTACCACCAGTGTCCCTCCATCAGTACCCCACAGTGTGTCCCTCCATCAGTACCCACAGTGTGTCCCTCCATCAGTACCACCACAGTGTGTCCCTCAATCAGTACCACCACAATGTGTCCCTCCATCAGTACCCACAGTGTGTCCCTCTATCAGTAGTATCCCACCACAGTGTGTCCCTCCATCAGTACCCACAGTGTATCCCTCCATTAGTACCACCACAGTGTGTCCCTCCATCAGTACCACCACAGTGTGTCCCTCCATCAGTACCACCACAGTGTGTCCCTCCATCAGTACCTCCACAGTGTGTCCCTCCATCAGTACCTCCACAGTGTGTCCCTCCATCAGTACCACCACAGTGTGTCCCTCCATCAGTACCACCACAGTGTGTCCCTCCATCAGTACCCACAGTGTGTCCCTCCATCAGTACCACCACAGTGTGTCCCTCAATCAGTACCACCACAGTGTGTCCCTCCATCAATACCCACAGTGTGTCCCTCCATCAGTACCACCACAGTGTGTCCCTCCATCAGTACCACCACAGTGTGTCCCTCCATCAATACCCACAGTGTGTCCCTCCATCAGTAGTATCCCACCACAGTGTGCCCCTCCATCAGTACCCACAGTGTATCCCTCCATCAGTACCACCACAGTGTGTCCCTCCATCAGTACCACCACAGTGTGTCCCTCCATCAGTACCACCACAGTGTGTCCCTCCATCAGTACCACCACTGTGTGTCACTCCCACCAATTCGCCTATCGCCCAAACAGGTCCACAGAAGGCTCCATAACTGTATCTCTCCACTCTGTGCTGAGCCACCTGGAGCAGGGGCAGAGCTACGTCCGGATGCACAACCTGGACTCCAACCTGCTGCTGACCTTCTACCGCTCGTCCATTGAGAGCCTGTTGACATACTGCATTACAGCATGGTACGGCAGCTGCACCATGACAGACAGGGAGAGGCTTCAGAGGGTAGTCAGGGCATCACAGAAGATCATCGGCTGCACTCTCCCCTCTCTGATGGACATTTACACCTCCCGCTGCCTCAGCAGGGCGAAGAACATTATCAAGGACAGCTCCCATCCTGCATTTGGCCTGTTCAACCTGCTACCCTCAGGGAGGCGCTATAGGTGCATCAGCACAAGGACAAATAGACTCAAGAACAGTTTCTTTCCAAAATCCATTATCTCCCTGAACTCACACATGCACGGACTCACAGCCTAACCCCCGGACTTCCATCTATCCACCTACTGTAATTTGTACTGTAACTGTAACCCATACTGGATATGGGAATCCTATTATCCATTCTATTTATCCATTGTCTGTTTATAGATATGTATATAGCGCTGCAGAACTGTGCACCGTATCCCCCCCCCTTTTTGTTTTGCACTGAGTAGGAGCAGGTTTTAATCTCATTGTACATGTGTACAGTGACAATAAAAGGCATTCTGATTCCACCAGTACCACTACAGTGTGTCGCTGCCTAGGTACCGCCCCATTTTTATCCCTCCATCAATACTATCCCACTGTGCGTCCCTCCATCAGTGGACGGAGAGAGGGCACCCCAGAGAGGGGGAATAGAGAGCGTAGGAGAGAGAGTCACAGTTCAGAGAGAGTTACATCAGTAAAGATGGAGGGAGAGACAAAGAGAGCAGGGAGAGGTGCCGCATCATTCGCCGTTTTAGCTTTAGGACAATTAGGACATTTTAGTCCAAGGTGATGTGTGGAACTAATCCTCAACCTGTGGACAAATTCAAACTGGGCACCAGAAGCCCTGAGAGGGTCCCTGGAATTTTGCATTGCCTTGCTGAGTGTAACGGATTGAAGGAAATCAGACAAACAACATGAGGTGGAGAGTTGGATCTGATGGAGTTTGCAACAATATCCCCTTTGCTGGAACAGTGGCGCCCGCCGCTCCCAATTCCCATCCCTCAGTGTCTATCGCCACAATTCCCAGTCTTTGGAGTTTCTCAATCAATTCCCTGAATAAATCACAACCTGTCTGCCTGTCTGTCTCAGCAGGGATTTCACTCACTCACTCGGCTGATGTCATCTGTTTGTGAATCATTTCTAAATCTCTATTTTTAAACTCTGTTGAAACTTCCCTGTCCCGGTGGAGACGGAAAATGGTATAAAATCTCCAGGAATGTTCTGCCCCAGCATTTCATTCCGAGACGTTACCGGCAGCTCACGGGGACACGTCACTGGGCACAGAAAATGTGGGAGAAGCTGCGGGAATATATAGCCGTGCAGAGAATCCTGTACGTGATCATTGCTGCCGTTGGAGTCCCTGGTAAGTGAGCAGAACAATTCAAGTTTATAACCATCCGTCCGTCCGTCCATCCGTCCGTGTGTTAACTGGTGTTGACCTGATTCTCATCATGTTACACGTTCCCAACTGATGACCGTTGTACAAGAATATGTGAAGAATATCAATCCTCTCAGTGAAATATTTGTGAATTAACGCTGCTGTGATTTGTCTTATTTTCAGGCAGTTGAAACGAACCTACTTTTTCTCTCACTGCTGCCGGCCGGGAGCCACCAGCATGTTGTCCTTGCCTTCAGTGGCACCTTGCCCAGAGTTGTCCCAGTGCTCGGGACAGGCAGGCAGGCAGCTCTCTGGGTCGGTGAGACTGGGAGAGAGGGGTTTCACATTGTGAAGTTCACTGTGACTGAGTTATTGATCAGAGTGAACAGCCGCTCCTGTGGACACTGTGTCTCACTCACTGTGGAGTCTGTCTGTCACAGTCTGATTCCACCCACCGCCTGTTGGTCAATAATTGGATCCATCTCCTGGACCAGTGGCCGCGGATCTAACGGCGTGTGTGTGTGTGTGTGTGTGTGTGTGTGTGTGTGTGTGTGTGTGTGTGTGTGTGTGTGTGTGTGTGTGTGTGTGTGTGTGTGTGTGTGTGTGTGTGTGTGTCCATCAGAGACTGTGCGCAGCAGCAGGGTTCACCATAGAAAGGACCATTGCGCCTGTTGTAGCGGGCGGGTGGGTGGCTGCTCGTTCCCTCCCCGCCCTTTACCCCGCCCGCCCGCTGGTCGCCTTATCTCCTCTCCCATGAAGCGGGCAGGCAGGTCGGACACAGTCGGAGCCGGCTCTGACATTGTTGAACTTGCAGCAGCCGCGCACCCACCCACTCCAACACTCCTGATCTTGAGCTGAAAGTGGAGCCGGGGTTCAGTCAGCCCCGGAGACCGTGTTGAGTAAATGCCCAGTGTCCGTTCCCTTGTCTTTCCGCAGTGAATTTAGTGGCGATTGTGATCCTGTCGCGGGGAAAGTGCGGCCTCTCCACCTGCACCACTCGCTACCTGGTGGCCATGGCAGCGGCCGATCTACTGGCCGTCATCACCGGGGTCATCTTGGTTTGGATCCGGCGTCATTACTTTTACCTGAGTTTCCTGTCCATCTACCCTGTGTGCAGTGTTATAAATGCACTGAAGTTTGCAGCTACAGACTGTTCTGTCTGGTTCACCGTCGCTTTCACCTTTGATCGCTTTGTCGCCATTTGTTGCCAGAAGCTGAAAACTAAATATTGCACCGGGAAAACTGCGGCTGCGGTTCTGGCAACAGCCGGCGTTCTGCTCTGTCTGAAGAACCTTCCCCGCCACTTCACAGTGGAACCCTGGACAATCATCGACAATGTCCCGTGGGGCTGTGTCCCGGTGGCCAGTTATTACACTCACCCCGGGTGGGTGGCATACGACTGGATCGACACGGTTTCAACTCCGCTCCTCCCTTTCGCTGTAATCCTGCTGCTCAACGCTCTGACAGTCCGCCACATTTTAGTGGCCAGTCGGGTCCGTAAGGGGCTGAGGGGTGAGAGCAAGGGGGAGAACCGCAGTGACCCGGAGATGGAGAGCAGGAGGAGGTCTGTGGTTTTACTCTTCACCATCTCCGGCAGCTTCATCCTCCTGTGGCTGACGGTGATTGCGAACTTCATCTATTATCAGATCACAGGGATTGGAAATGTCTGGAATGATTCTCAATGGATCTTTAACAACGTCGGGTTTTTGCTAAGGAATCTCAGCTGCTGCACCAACACATTTATTTACGCGGTGACCCAGTCCAAGTTCAGGGAGCAGGTGAAGAGCGCGGTGAAATATCCGCTCACCTCAGTGCTTCGGCTCATTCATAAATCCCCGTCCTGACTGAGCGCATCCATCCCAGAGGCGGGCGGCCGCGGTCTGTCTCTCCGCTCCGGGCTCCGGCTCCCGACATTCACCGCCGGGGCCATGAGGGAGGGAGGGAGGAGATGGCCAACGTTGACTGGAAAGATGCCCTAGCAGGGATGAGAGGGTCTGGAGCAACAATGTCAGGTATTTCTGGGAATAACACACAAGGTGCAGGAGCAGCTCATTCCAGAGAGGAAGAAAGATTCCACGGGCAGGAAGGGGCGACCGTGGCTGACAAGGGACGTCAGGGACAGAATAAACATTAAAGACAAGAGGACGAGGAGGGGAGAAAAGATGAGGCACGCGGAGAGAGAGAGAGATGGGGAGAGAGAGGGAGAGAGAGAGAGAGAGGGGGGGAGAGAGAGGGGGGGAGAGGGAGAGGGAGGGGGTGAGGAGAGAGGGAGAGGGGGGGAGAGAGGGAGATTGAGAGGGGAGAGGGGGAGAGAGAGAGAGAGGGGAGAGAGAGAGGGGAGTGAGAGGGAGAGAGAGGGGGAAGAGAGAGAGGGGAGAGAGAGAAGGGAGAGAGAGAGAGGGAGTGAGGGAGATAGAGAGAGAGAGATAGGGAGAGAGAGGAGAGAGAGGGGGAAGAGAGAGAGAGATTGATAGTGAGAGAGA
>OY740829.1:1334527-1384527 GCA_963514005.1 Raja brachyura | reverse complement strand
GGGGAGAGAGAGAGAGGTAGAGAGAGAGGGGGAGAGAGAGGGAGAGAGGGGGGGGAGAGGGAGAGGGGGAGAGAGAGAGGAAGCAGAGAGAGATGGGGAGAGAGAGAGGGAGGGAGAGAGAGGGAGAGAGAGAGAGAGGTGAGAGAGAGAGAGAGAGGGGGGGTAGGGAGAGGGAGAGGGATAGAGGGAGAGAGAGAGGGAGGGGGTAGTGAGGGAGATAGATAGATAGAGAGAAATAGAGAGAGAGAGAGGGAGGTAGGAGAGGGGGGGAGGGAGAGACAGAGAGACAGAGAGGGGGGAGAGAGAGACAGAGAGAGAGAGAGACAGAGAGAGGGGAGAGAGAGAGAAGGAGAGGGAGAGGGAGAGGGAGAGGGATAGAGGGAGAGAGAGGGGAGCGAGAGAGGGGAGTGAGAGGGGAGAGCGAGAGGGAGATAGATAGAGAGGGAGAGAGAGAGAGAGGGGGGAGAGAGAGACAGAGAGGAGAGAGAGAGAGGGAGAGAGAGACAGGGAGTGAGAGCGAGAGAGGGGAGAGAGAGAGGGGGGATAGAGAGAGAGAGAGGGGGGGAAGATAGAGAGGCGAGAGAGAGAGAGAGGGAGAAAGGGGGGGAGAGAGAGATGGCAAAAGAGACAGAGGAAAGAGAGAGGGGAGAGAGAGAGAGGGGGAGTGAGGGAGATAGATAGATAGATAGATAGATAGAGAGAAAGAGAGAGAGAGATAGGGAGAGAGAGGAGAGAGAGGGAGGAGAGAGAGGGATAGATTGATAGTGAGAGAGAGAGATAGGGAGAGAGGGATAGGGAGACGGAGAGAGAGATAGATAAATAGAGAGAGGGAGAGATAGAGAGAGAGAGGAGACAGAGAGAGGAGAGGGAGAGAGAGGGGGAAGAGAGAGAGAGAGAGGGGAGAGAGAGTGGGGAGAAAGAGGGAGAGCGAGAGAGAGAGGAGAGAGGGAGAGAGGGAAGAGAGCGAGAGAGAGGGAGGAGAGAGAAAGAGAAAGGAGAGGGGAGAGAGAGAGACAAAGAGCGACAGAGAGACAGAGAGGGGGAGAGAGACAGACAGAGAGAGAGAGACAGACAGAGAGACAGCGAGAGAGAGAGAGAGAGAGAGAGAGAGAGGGGGGGGAGAGAGTGAGGTGGGAGAGAGAAAGGAGGGGGAGAGAGAGAGGAGGGGGAGAGAGAGATAGAGAGAAGGGGGAGGGAGAGAGGAGGGGGAGAGAGAGAGGAGGGGGAGAGAGTGAGGTGGGAGGGAGAGGGGGAGAGGGAGGGAGAGGGGGAGAGGGAGGGAGGGAGAGAGAGAGTGGAGAGAGGGGGAGGGGGAGAGAGAGAAGGGGAGAGAGAGACAGGGGGAGAGTACAATAGCAAGGAGAGAGGAAGAGAGAGTAAGAGTGAGACAAAGAGGAGACAGTGATAGAGAGAACAGAGAGAGAGAGAGAGAGAGAGAGAGCGAACAAGAGAGGGAGAGGGAGAAAGAGAGAAAGAACGAGAGAGAGAATGAGAGAGAGGGGCACAGAGAGGGAGAACGAGCGAGATAGGGAGGTAAATAAAGAGAGGGGGAGAGAGATAGGGAGAGAGGGGATGGAGAGAAGGGGGCCGATAGAGAAGGGGACGGAGAGGGGGAGTGAAAGAGAGAGAGGGAGGAGAGAGAGAGGGGAGAGAGTGAGAGAGGGAGAGAGGAAGACAGAGAGACAGAGGAGCAGCGGGAGTGGAAGGCAGAGAGAGAGGGAGATACAGCGAGATAGAGAGACAAAGCAAACGAGAGATGGAGAGAGAGTGAGAGAGAGAGAGAGAGAGAGAACGAGAGGGAGAGGGGAGAAATAGAGAAAGAGAGAGAAAGAGAGAGAATGAGAAATATGGATCGAGAGAAAGGGAAAGTGGGCGAGCTAGAGAGAGAGAGAGAAAACGAGAGACAGAGGGAGAGAAAGGGAGTGAGAGAGAGTGACAGAGCGAGAGAGAGAGGGTGAAATGGAGAGAGATGGAGAGAGAGAGGGAGAGAGGGAGACGGTGGTGGAGAGCGAGATGGAGAAAGAGAGACTGCGAGAGGGATAAATAAAGGGGGAAGAGCGATGGGAGGGAGAGAGAAAGTGGAGGATTGAGATGGAGAGACTGAGGGCAGGGAGAGAGAGGAGGGAGAGGGGGATCGAATGAGGGGGAGAGGGGTGGGAGAGAGTGAGAAGGGGACAGTGAGGAGGAGAGAGATAGAGGTGGGAGAGATGGGGACGGATAGAGAGACAGAGAGAGGGAGAGGCGGAGAACGAGGCGGATGAGAGAGAGAAAGAGGAGGGAGGGGTGAGAGAGAGGGAGAGAGAGAACAGAGAGCGAGGGAAGAGAGGGAGGGAGAAATAGAGGAGGGGAGAGAGAAGGGAGCAGAGGGAGAGGGCTTGTGAGGAGGTAGAGGAGGGGAGAGAGAGGGGAGAGAGAAGGGAGCAGAGGGAGAGGACTTGTGAGGAGGTAGAGGAGGGGAGAGAGAGGGGAGAGAGAAGGGAGCAGAGGGAGAGGACTTGTGAGGAGGTAGAGGAGGGGAGAGAGAGGGGAGAGAGAAGGGAGCAGAGGGAGAGGACTTGTGAGGAGGTAGAGGAGGGGAGGGAGAGGGGGCAAGAAAGGGGAGAGGCAGAGAGGAGAGAGAGAGAGGGGGAGACTGAGATGGGGAGAGAGTGAGGGGAGATAGAGAGGGGACAGAGAGAGAGAGTGGAGAAAGTGTGAGGGGGCAGAGAGAGGATAGGGGAGTGAGAAGAGGAAGGAAGAGAGGGGAGAGAGAGGAGGGAAGAGGAGGGGGAGAGACTGTGAACCACAAAACCCTCCTCCACCTATTCACCTTAAAGAGTCGCTGTGTTAACTACCTCCTCCAGCAGCTCGTTCGATGTTAGTCATTGTAGAGAAGAAAGTTTGTTTTAGTCGTTCTAGACACAACTGTTGATTCCAGTAATATACAGAAAACGGTTATTTAAGAAATTCCAGAGATATAACTTATTGTTTTTATATTAAAACGTTTATTGTTCAAATCAAGCGTAAATTTCTGCTACCAGTTAGAGAGAGAGGGACAGGTTTGTTTTTGAAATAAAAATCAAACAAAGTTTGTTTTAGTAATTAGAACTTTAAATTGAAATAAAAAGTTATCTTTCAAATAAAAATCAACACGAGGAGAGAGAGATAAGAAAGGAGATGGAGGGAGGGGAGGGGGATAGGGTGGAGAGAGAGAGAGAGAGAGAGAGAGAGAGAGAGTGAGAGAGAGAGAGAGAGAGAGAGAGAGAGAGAGAGAGAGAGAGAGAGGAAGGGAGGTCATGCTTTCTTCTCAGCTCTGCAGTTGAGAAGGTTTGAAGCAGCCTTTCGAGGTTTTTGCCGTTGGAGAAGGAATAGAGGCAGAGGGGCTTCAAAGTTCAACTTATCGTTGGACTGTTGAAACTTTCCTTTTGTCCAGGAATCCTCTACCAGTGTAAAAATTCCTGAGTTTTCTCTACGTTGTCGAGGGTGCGGTTGTCGTTGGCGGACTGCCTGGAGTGCCTGGAGATCGAGGGTTCGAAGATTTTGGTGTCTTTGTCATTTTTAACACCGTTTCTCTGCCCTAAAGTCATTTTGCAAAGTGCGGCTGCCTGGCTTAATGTGAAGAAGGTGCTCTTGCTTATGGCTAGACTGGGGCAGAGCTTCCCAAAAGCTGCTCTCGGCTGTGGACGAACTTGGGGACTTTCCTGCTTTCTGCTGTCTGCCTTTGACTGTGACTGTGACTGTCTCTGGGACTTAACTTGGAGGTGAGCTGCTGGGGTGCCTGGAGCTGGTTTGTGCCCCTGTCAGGATGGCGATGGGTGGGGCGCGGCCGAAGGTCCGGAGCGATGGCATCAGTGGCGGGTACGAGGCCATCTGAGCCCAGAGGAGCAATTACGAAGGCCATGAATGAACCTCTTGGGAGGGGAACTATTGTCTATTCCGAGCTCGAAAGAGGGAAGGTTGAGATGATACTAAAGACCCGTGAGGACGTGGCCCGAGCGTTGGAGAAGGGGATCTCAGTGGGGGGGGGGGACGGCTCCACATACAGGTGGATCCGTGGGTATCTAGGGTGAGACCGGTTCTCTTGTGGAGTTGCCCCACATATATTCCGGACGCGACACTTATTCCACACCTGTCTAAGTTTGGGGAGGTGCGCTCTAAGTGCTTTAGGCTCATGCACCCCGGGAGGGACCCGGAGGAAAAAGGGATCTTCCGTTTCAAGAGGAGGGTGTTCATGAAGGTGGGTGAGGGGCGCTTCGAGGTGGAGTGTAGTGGTCTCCCTAGAACCGTGCGTTGGAGTAGGGGAAAGGCACGGTGTCATGCGTGCGGTGAATTTGGACATCTCCGTAGGGAGTGCCTTATTTGCGGGGTCGCTGCCGGACGTTCTAGCGCAGCGGCCCAGGAATGCACTGCTGGCCCATCTGGGGTGCCGAAGGGTGGTACTGCTGACCCGGCTAGGGCTGCCAGCTCTGCCTCGGTGATCCGGGGCGGCAGTGATAGCCCATCTGAGTCTGCAAGTTCCGCCCGTCTTGGGGACCCGGGATAGTGATGGCCCCTGCCCCCCCACGTCGTGAGCCTGTGGTGGGGGCTGAATGTGGGGCACAAGGGGAGGGAGGAGAGAGGGGAGCAGCAGATGACGAAGAAAAAGAGGAGGGAGAGGAAAAAGTCCACCCAAGGGAGTCAAATGCAACCGGGTGTGCACCTGCCGAGTTCTGAGACCACCAAGGGGCGCCTAGCAGCGCCAGTGAGGTCCAGATTCTACCTGCTGTGGCCCAGCCAGGGGCTAAGGTGGTTCAGACAGGGGCAGGGAAGCTAAAACGTGTGGGCGGTAATGTGGCAGTCGGTAGTGTGGAGGTTGAAGGTCCATCCTTTAGGGAGGTCACCGTACTGCCGCATGCTAGTGGGACAAAGCTGAGGCATGTACCTGGCGAGGACGAGCAAGGGCCAGCGTGGGTCCAAACACCTAGGAGGATGTTTTTCTCCAGACCTAGGAGGATGTTTTTCGTCAGCTCGCCAAAATCATTGCTATCTTAGTGGCACTTTCTGGTGCCATTCTGAGTACATGTCTGACAAATTTCATCCTACGACCCTCTATGTCCTGATGAGAGGATTTGTTGCAGTACCCAAGTTGACAAATGCATTCTCGGGCGCCTTTCCTTTGAGAACCACCAAATTATAGAGAGATACAGCTGTGTCAATTGCTGAAATTAAGTATGGGAAATCAGTGATGGCATTGCCAGCATAATTATTGACTGGGAATTAATTACAATGTTAAAATTATTTTAAAAATATGTATATTTTTGTCATTGTAAACACAGTGGTAAGGAAGAAATGAAAAACACAAACACAAGCAGATTAATGAAAATCATGAACTTGGTAGGCAGTGATATAGATGCACAATTTGTTTTGAAAGCAATCAATTTGAATAATATTCATATCAATTTCTAAACTGATGTTTTCAGTTAATATAAACGTAATTTATTAATTCTAAACAAATGTTATCTACAACATAATGCATGCAAAGTTCACACGTTATATGAGTAGAATTGGGCCATTTGGCCCATTGGGTCCACTGCCATTCAATCATGGCTGATCTCTGCCTCCTAATCCCATTTTCCAGCCTTCTCCCCATCTCACTTGACACCCGTTCTAATCAAGAATTTGTCCATCTCCGCCTTAAAAATATCCACTGATTTGGCCTCCACGGCCCTCTGTGGCCAAGAATTCTACAGATTAAATGCCATCTGACTACAGAAGTTCTTCCACCTCCTCTTTCAAAAAGAGCGCCATTTAAATCCGAGATTATGACCTCTGGTCCAAGACTCTCCCACCAGTGGAAACATCCTATAACCAGGGACTGGATGTTAATTATCCCAGCAGGGTTTGGGAGGCTGCTACTAGCTACAGACAGATCAAAACCCTGGGAACAGGTGAACAAAGAAACACTGTGAAAATGGTCACATGATGAACATCTGGTGAGAACAGAGCTGCACGTAATTTAATTGCTAGGCAGTATAGCCTTGTGAAGATAAGGTGGCTGGGAACGGCCATTTTGCAAAGGAATTGTATGATGAGAATGAAAATAAGACAAATGCTTCATTTAGGAGATTGAAGGAAAATGAGTATAAAAGAAGGGCAGTCTGAGACATGGGCAGCGACAACCCGGGAACAACCGTCACAAGAAGGTGGGACCTGAGTTCAAAGCTCATTGAAGACAAACCCCCTACCAACAGAGTGAATCTGTCCAATTCATTCATAGGGGCAATATCTGACTTTGTGATTTAGTTTAAGAAGTGATAAGTTGAAATAGTTAAGTAGAGGAGAAGTTGTTAGAAGTCAAGTGTTTGCATGCATGTTTTAAGTTACCCGAGTGTTAATAAAGATTGTTGTAATAAATTAAATTAAACTTCGGTTTAGAGTCACACACGGCAGTTGATACCCTATAGAAGTAATAGGGTCATCAATCCTTTCCACATTCACTCCATCTATGCCTTTCATTATTCTGTAAGTATCAATGTGATGCCCCTCATCCTTCAAAACCCCAGCGGGTAGAGGCCCAGTACTGTCAATCGCTCATCATGTGCTAACCCACTGATTCCTGAATCATTCTTGTAAACCTCCTCTGTATCCTCTCCAGAGCCAGCTCATCGTTCCTCAGATATGGGGTCCAAATTTACCCACAGTACTCCAAATACAGGCTGACCAGCACCTTACAGAGCTTCAGCATTGCATCTCTCCTTATATAGCCTTAGCATTACATATCTTGCGTGAAGGTTTATAGTTAAGCCTGCCAACTACTCTTTTTTCAGTTTTATTGATTAAGTCCCTGTTCCTTCCATTTCCCATTCTCACTGGCTTTTTTGTTCTCTCGTATACCTATATTATTTCTTTAAGGCAAACTTTAAGTATTTATTTAACCACTCTGCCATCCCCATCTTTAATTCTTCTGCCTCTGCCTGTAAGGGCCCACACCTGCCATATTTAGCATTTTCTTCCTGGAGACCATTTTATGTTCTCAACATTCGAGGTATGGAAACTGGCCGTTTCGCCCACCTTATCCTTGCCAAGCGAGATTATTTCTTGTCCCATTTGCTCACATTTGGCCCTTAGCTCTTCAAATCTTTCCTGTCCACATGTTCCTGTCCAAGTGTTTTGTTTAAACTGCTATTATAGTACACGTTTTAACTATTCCCTCTGGCAGTTCCTTCTATATACGCACCACCCTGTGGAAATGGTCGATCCTCCAGTTCCTCTTGCGTTTTGCCCTCAACTTAAATCTATGTCCCCTGGTTCTTGATTTCCCCTACTCTGGGTAAAAGGCTGTGCATTCATCCTCATGATTTTGCACACCTTGTCTTGTATTCCATCTGGCATGTCTTTATCAATGTATTGGTTCTCCTTTGAGTTTTAAATGCACCCATTCTTCAGGTCATAAACTATATCTGACAACTTATGTGCTTGTTAACTCTTTTAATTCCTCTTGCCAACCATGGATAATTCACAGTTTTTTGTTCGTTTTTGTGCATTCATATACTTTTCTTTATTGTTCTTGATGTTAGATCAGAGGGAAGACGAAGAAAAGGAAATCTCAAATAGTGCCCTTTGATGATCATAGAAACATAGAACATAGAAAAATAGGTGCAGGAGTAGGCCATTCGGCCCTTCGAGCCTGCACCGCCATTCAATGTGATGATGGTTGATCATCCAACTCAGTATCCCGTACCTGCCTTCTCTCCATACCTCCTGATCCCTTTAGCCACAAGTGCCACATCTAACTCCCTCTTAAATATAACCAATGAACTGGCCTCAACTACCTTCTGTGGCAGAGAATTCCAGAGACTCGCCACTCTCTGTGTAAAGAATGCTTTCCTCATCTCGGTCCTAAAGGAATTCCCCCTTATCCTTAGACTGTGACCCCTTGTTCTGGAATGTTGCACTTGCTGAACCTGCTGCAGAAATTCCACACGTGCAAAGTAAGTACAAATCATTATGCTCTGAGATATCCATAAGGAAACAGCAATTTATTGGGAACTGAACATAATACTTGAAATGAAGTAGTCACCAAAAGGTGCATAGTTTTGAACGCCATTTTCTATGTTTCCCACATTTAATGATTCAATTGTAGTTTATTGTCCCATGTACCTAGGTAGAGTGAAACTCATGTTTTGTACAAATTCATTAACAATCTTGTTGTAAATGGGGCACAACCATACTTAAGTACAAGAGTGTGAGATTAGTAGATCACATTGAGGCACTACACGAGAGTCGCCATGTTTCCAGCGACATCTTGTGCCATTCTAGTTCAGAGTTTTTAAAAATGTGAGCGCGTGAACTTGGCCAATAAGACACATTGTCCAGGAGGTGGCAGTGGTTTGGAGTTACAGTGGTCAGCTTGACCAGGCGACGTGTCGATGCCCTCCCCCGTTGTTCCGTCGCCCCGTGCCGATGCAGGCTGCATCTGATCCGCACGCATGACTATTTGGAACGGCGCTTGATCTAATTGGAATTTGGTAGGGAGAGAGATGGAGAGAGAGGGAAACCAAGGGTTATGTGAAGTCAATATTCATACCGCTACTCAAGTGAAATATGTGGTGCTGCTCCATCCAATTTGTGCAGGGCTTGACTCTGACATTGGAGGAGGCCCAGGCCAAAAAGATCAGTATGGGAATGGGATGGCGAATTAAAGTGTTCAGCAATTGGGAAATCGGGTAGGTTTAGGTAGACTGAGCAGAGTCGAGGATCGAACCTGGGTCTCTGGTGTTGTGGGATTCTACCATCTGCGCCTCCCTTCTCTGCATGGAAACCCAATCACAGATTAGCCAACATTTGCAGTGCCGTTACATTTAGTATCTCAAGGGTGAAGCAGTGTGACTATTCTCATGGCATAGTTACGTTTTATTTTTTAATATTTATATTAGAAGCATATACATATCATAACGGAAAAACAATTTGTTGACCCGTTACATATTAACACAGCTTCTGTTTATTTGTTATAGATTTCTTTGAAAGATAGATCTATAGAGAGAAAAGAAATAAGGGAAGAGAAAAAGGAAACTATGCTAGTAGAGAGGGAAGGGAGAGGAAAAATAAATAACAAAGATTATCAATGACACAATTTTGGAGATAGGTCCGTAGATTCTAGAGTGTGATTATTCATCCAGTCCGGGATTCAAGTTTCAGCCAAGCTTCAGTGCTGAACCAATTTACCCTTTCAGAAAATCAATAAATGGAGACCATATTCTAGCAAATAGTTCTGATTTGTCAATTAAGCCAAGTCTATTTTTTTCCAAATGTAAGGTCTCAGACATTTCCATAATCCGCATTTTAATTGTGGGGGTTGTTGGGTTTTTCTAAAATGATAATATTATTTTTTTCCCAAATATACTATAATCAAGGAAATGTCTTTGGTTTATTGTATGTTTTATGTTTTATTCTGATATTCCTAATATTACTAGTTTTGGATCAGAGTTCAATTGGATATTAACAACTTCAGAAATAATTTAAAACATATCCGTCCAAAATGTTTAAATGTTTATACAGTTTACAAAACTATGAGTTGAATTAGCTTCTAAATATTGACATTTGTCACATAGGAAAGATATGTGGAAAAATTGAGTTTAATTTTGTTTTCGGATAGTGCAGTCTATGTGGTACTTTAAATTGTATTAAGGAGTGTCTGTCATATAGCGAGCATTGATGTATATGTTGTAAACTTTCATCTCATATATATTTCATTATGGGTTGAGCCAATTAATTTCCCCATGCTGCCAATGTAGTTCTGTTGACAGGACCTCACTATCTAAAAGGATAGTATAGATGTGAGATATTAATTTTTCTGTTAGGATGTTTATTCAAACATTCGTCAAGGATTTCTCGCTCCCAAAGTCTACATTCTTGTATATGTGATTTAACATCATCATCACCAAGTTATAAATATCTAATAAAATTATTTGAGTATAGTCCATAATTCTATTCTAACTCCTGAAATGAAAGAAAATGTTTTTTTGGTAAAGGTGTTCCACCTTTCTAAGTCCATGGTTTTCCCACTGTACGAAACCTTTATCCAACACAGAAGGTTTAAATGAAGGATTATTTACAATGGGGAGAAGGAGTGATAAATTATCCAATTTTAAAGTTATTTTTAATTGTTTCCAAGTTCGTATACCACTATACATTATCGGATTTTCGCTATAAGTTTTTTTATTCAATTTTTTTGGGGATCACAAGATCGAGCCAACTTCACAAGGTAAACAATCTTCCCTTTTCCATCTTTAACCAGCCTGGTTGTTGATCCATATCTTCCAACCAGAAGGTCATATTTTTAATATTAACTGACCCAAAAATAAGATAAAATATTTGGTAAGACTAATCCTCCATTCATTCATCTTGGATTTACATAAATGTTTTTACTTATTATATGGTTCTTGTAATCCCAAATAAAACGTAACAATGGAATCAAGTTGTTTAATATATATTTTTGGGATATATATCGGAATTGATTGAAATAAGTACAGTAATCGTGGAAGGAAAACAATATTAATGGCATTAATTCTTACAAGCATTGCGATGGGAAGTGTTTTCCAATACTGAATATTCCTATGCAGTTTATTAAGTAAAGGAGGAACATTTAATTTAAATAAAGAAGTATATTTCTTACACATATATTCCAACATATTTATTTTTTTCATATACTGATTTAAAAGGAGATTGTTGTAATGTATGTGGGTTTAGATCCGTTATTGGCATAATTTCACTTTTATTTAAATTAATTCTATATCCCAAGAATTAGCCAAATTGAGATAAGATTTGGCAAATATGTAATATTAATTTCAGGGTTTGTAATATAATAATACGTCATCTGCGTATAAATACATTTTACCAACTATATCTTTAGTATTATACCCACAAATTTCTGGGTGGGCTCAAACACTTTCTGCAGGTGGTTCGATAGATAGGGCGAAAGATAATGAAGGTAATAGGCGTAGTTGCGTTTTTAATGGAAAGTCATTCATTGTCTGAACTGTCAAAAAAATAATATTATTAATTTCATTAATTTAGTATTAAGAAATGGAATTAGTCCAAATAATGCCTAGAACAATACAATATGGTAAATGCCATTAGAGCTAAATATACAAAAGATATATTGCGAACTATGATTTACAATCTATGACCCTGCACTAAGATGTAAGAAAATCTCAATGGCTTGTTTCCTGGAGAGTTTTGATTTGTATAATTAGTTTATACTTTTGGTGCTGATCAGAAAATTTTATTCTTCTACTTTTAACTTGGTATATTTCTCATTTATCCTTCTTTGCAGAAGATATCGATCGGATGGTTATCATGAATAGAATAAAGGTAACGTTCATAAGATATAGGAGTAGAATTGGGCCATTTGGCCCATAGGGTCCACTGCCATTCAATCATGGCTGGTCTCTGCCTCCTAATCCCATTTTCCAGACTTCTCCCCATCTCCCTTGACACCCGTTCTTTTTTTTGTTTATTTTTGCTAGAAGTAAGAACAATAGTGTTATACTTTAGTACCTAATACATACATACATATGTCCATTCTTGTACAACTTCGTATTTTTGATTTAATAATAAAAGAACAGTGAGAGTAAAAATAAATAAAGAGTGTCGGAATAGATAGACAAGCGAGTAGAAACAGATAGCAAAAGTAATAAAGGACATCGAAGAGAAGCTGAAAAGATTGAAATAGAAGGAGAAAGTAAAGACAAGAGAGATTAGGAGAGATCTACCTATTTCGTATTTTTGCCCATCCGTCACCCGGTTCCAAACCATTTAATTTCTAAGGTTATGTTATGTTGCACCATATGCTTGTAAAAAGTTGATAAAAGGAGACCAAGTCTTTGAGAATTCGTCAACTTTGCCTCGTAGGAGAAATCTCATTTCTTCAAGATGAAGCGTTTCAGACATATTTGACATCCACATTTTGAATATTGGCGTGGTTGCGTTTTTCCAAAATTTGAGTATACGTTTTTTTGCTGTTATTAGACCGTAATTAAGAAAGGCTTCTTGGAATATAGTTAGTTTACGTCCCTCTCCCATTGAACCAAAGATAATGAGATCTGTGTTGGGGTTCAATTTTGTGTTAAATAGTTTTGTAAAAATTCCAAAAATGTCATTCCAAAATTAATACAGTATTATACAAGAGACAAAGGAATGTGCTATAGTGGCATTTTAAATTAGACATTTGTCACAGATGGGGGAAACATTTGAGAATATTTTATTCAGTCTAGTTTTCGAATAATATAATCTATGTAAAATTTTAAATTGAATTAGGTTATGTCTTACATTAATTGAACATTTATTTACATATAATATTTTTTCCCCATGTATCATTAGGAATATTTATCAATAACTCTTGTAACCAGTCCTTTCTAATTGCCTCGGTCGTTGGTGATTCTGTATTTAAAATTATATTATTTAAGTAAAATATTAAATTGCTTGATTCTGCCTTTCTATTCATTCATTTCTCCAATAAATCTGGGGTTAGGGTTTGATATCCTTGTATATATTTCTTCAAATAAACTTGAATTTGAAGATATTTGAAAAATTGAGTTTTTTTCAAATTATATTTTAGTTGTAATTGTTGGAATGATATAAGTTTTCCCATATCATACATATCTCCCATTGTTTTAATTCCTAATCTTTCCCAATGGATAAACGTTTTTATCAATAATGGATGTTTTGAATGAGGGATTATTAGTTATTGGAGATCCACTGCCATTCAATCATGGCTGATCTCTGCCTCCTAATCCCATTTTCCAGACTTCTCACCATCTCCCTTGACACCCGTTCTTTTTTTGTGTTTATTTTTGTTAGAAGTAAGTACAATAGTGTTGTACTTTAGTACCTAATACATACATACATATTTCCATTCTTGTACAACTTCGTATTTTTGATTTAACAATAAAAGAACAGTGAGAGAAAAAAGAAATAAAGAGTGTCGGAATAGATAGACAAGCGAGTAGAAACAGATAGCAAAATAAATAAAGGACATAAATAAAGGACATAAATAAAGGACTCTCCCACCAGTGGAAACATCCTATAGCCTGGGACTGGATGTTAAGTGCTCCGCCAGGGTTTGGGAGGAAGCTACCAGCTAGCGACAGACAGATCAAACCATGGGAACAGGTGAACAAGGAAACACTGTGTAAATGGTCACATGATGAATATCTGGTGAGAACAGAGCTGCACGTGATTTAATTGCTAGGCAGTATAGCCTTGTGAAGATAAGGTGGCTGGGAACGGTCATTTTGCAAAGGAATTGTATGATGCGAATGGAAATTTTGATAAGGAACGAAAATGCGTTTTGTTTTTTCAGCACTTGGAGGAGTAACAACTCAAAATGATTGAGTTTAGAATTGTAAATGACTTATCTAGACGATATTTTAATCATAAGTAACACTCAAGAGGCAGATGAGGAATCGGGTTCATCAACCAAATACATATTTGAAAGGTTAGGGTTCCTGGTCCATCCAACCAAATCTAAGTTAGAGCCATCCTAAAAAAAATGTTTATTTGGAATTCGCCATTGATTCAATTGATATGTCAGTGACTTTGCTTACAGTCAAGGCTGTGGAGATCAGAGAGGTCTGTACCTACCAGTGTCGCACACACGCACACTCACCATATGTATGGCAGTAAGCTGTCTTGAATGACTCAAACGGTTCAGGGCGGTGTCTCCATTAGGCCCTTCCTCACTGAGCGCCACCACTGAACTCACCAGAAATGACGCCATCAGCACCATCTCTAAGTCATGGAATGAGCGGCAACTTTGCATTAAACACAGTCTTGATCTAATAAAACGTTTATTCATGGTTTTTCCTTACAAAAACGGTTGCACAGCAAGCCGCATTTAAAACGTAAGCAACATTTATAAACCAAAACACATTTTTAAATATAGGCACAGTTTAGTGGCACAGTGCAAAGGCAAGCTTTTCAATTAGCGGCACAGTCAAAAAGGCACACTTTTCCTTTAGCGGCACTGTCAAAAAGCACACTTTTCAATTAGGGGCACAGTCAAAAGGCACACTTTCAATTAGCGGCACAGTCAAAAGGCACACTTTTCCATTGGCAGCACAGACAAAAGGCACACTTTTCCATTGGCAGCACAGACAAAAGGCACACTTTTCAATTAGCGGCACAGTCAAAAGGCACACTTTTCAATTAGCGGCACAGTCAAAAGGCACGTAAAACATTTATTCGTTTCGAACACAGTTCCAAATAAACCACATAAAAGCACATAAAACCACACGCAGTTTAGTAGACTTATGTTCAGTGTTCAGTTTATTCACAACTTAGACTGAGAGTCGTGACCTCTCCCTCCCCATCTTGCAGCTCCAGTAACGCACGAAAACACTCAATTTTCACTAAGAGAGGCCGCAATTCAAAGCAAACCACCTTTTACATTTTCAAACCAAACCTTTTGCATTTTCAAACCAATCCTTTTGCATTTTCAATCCGAACCATCTTTTGCATTTTCAAAGCAAGCCACCTTTGCATTTTCAAAGCAGCCCACGTTTTGCATTTTCAAAGCAAACCAGCTTTTGGATTTTCAACGCAAACATTTTCCATTTTCAAAGCAAACATTTTGCATTTTCAAACCAAACGACCTTTTGCCTTGCTAACCCAAACCAACATTTGCATTTTCAAACCGTACCGCATTTTTGCATTTTCAAAGCAACCCCTTTGCATTATCAAAGGACACCATTTGCATTTTCAAAGCAAACACTTTGCACGCTCAAAGCAAACCACCTTTTATATTTTCGAAGCAATCCTTTAGCATTTTCAAACCACAACTTTTGCATTTTCAAAGAAAGTAAGCATACCAACATTTCCATTTTCAAAGAAACCATTTTGCATTTTCATACCAATCCTTTAGCATTTTCGAACCAAAACTTTTGCATTTGCAAAGCAAACACTTTGCATTCTCATAGCAAACCACCTTTTGCGTTTTCACTGCAAACCACCTTTTGCATTTTAAAAACCATACCACATTTTGCATTTCTAAACCAAACCACCATTTGCATTTTCAAACAAAACCACATTTTGCATTTCCAAAGCAACCTTTTGCATTTTCAAACCAAACCACCATTTGCATTTTCAAACAAAACCACATTTTGCATTTCCAAAGCAACCTTTTGCATTTTCAAAGCAAACCACCATTTGCATTTTCAAAGAAAACCACATTTTCCTTTTTCAAACCAAACCGTTTGCATTTCTAAACCTAACCGCCATTTGCATTTTCAAAAAAAAAACATTTGTTTTCCATTTTCAAAGCAACCCCTTTGCATTTTCAAAGCAAACCACATTTTGCATTTTCAAAGCAAGCCACCTTTTGCATTTTCAAAGCATACCACTTTGTGCATTATCAAAGCAAGCAACCTTTTGCATTTTCAATGCAAACCACCTTTTGCATTTTCAAATCCAACCTTTTGAATTTTCAAACCAAACCTTTTACATTTTCAAACCAAACCTTTTGCATTTACAAAACCAAACCTTTTGCTTTTTCAAACCAATCCTTTTGCATTTTTTCAAACTGAACCACCTTTTGCATTTTTATAGCAAACCATCTTTTGCTTTTTCAAAGCAAACCACCATTTGTACTTTCAAAGATAAGCTTTTGCATTGTGAAAGGAAACATTTTGCATTTTTAAAACAAACCAACATTTTGCATTTTGAAAGCTGATTACCTTTCCGATTTTCAAAGAAATCCTTATGCATTTTCAAAGTAATCCTTTTGCAATTTCAAACCAAACATTTTGCATTTTCAATCCAAACCAACATTTCAATTTCAAAACAAACCACAATTTTGCATTTTCAAACCAAACCACCTTTTGCATTTCTAAACCAAACCACAATTTGCATTTTCAAACAAAACCACATTTTGCATTTTCAACGCAAACTACCGTTTGCATTTTCAAAGAAACCACATTTTGCATTTTTATTGCAAATCACCGTTTGCATTTGCATTTTCAAAGGAAACATTTTGATTTTTAAACCAAACCAACTTTTGCATTTTCAAAGCTTATCACGTTTCCGATTTTCAAATAAATCCTTATGCATTTTCAATGTAATCCTTTTGCATTTTCAAAGCAAACCACCGTTTGCATTTTCAAAGAAAACCACATTTTGCATTTTCAAAGCAAACCTTTTCGCATTTTCAAAGCAAACATTTAGCATTTTCAAACCAAACCAACGTGTGCGTTGCTAACGCAAACCAACATTTGCATTTTCAAAACAAACCGTATTTTTGCATTTACAAAGCAAACCACCTTTTGCATTGTCAAAGCAAACACTTTGCATTTTCAAAGCTTAAAACCTTTTGCATTATCAAAGCAAGCAACCTTTTGCATTTTCAATGCAAACCACCTTTTGAATTTTCAAAGCCAACCTTTTGCATTTTCAAACCAAACCTTTTACATTTTCAAACCAAACCCTTTGCATTTTCCAAACCAAACCTTTTACATGTTCTAACCAAACATTATGCTTTATGAAACCGAACCACCTTTTGCATTTTTATAGCAAACCACCTTTTGCATTTTGAAACCGAACCACCTTTTGCATTTTTATAGCAAACCAACTTTTGCATTTTTAAAGTTTATCACCTTTCTGATTTACAAATAAATCATTATGCATTTTCAAAGGAAACATTTTGCATTTTTAAACTAAACCAACTTTTCCATTTCTAACCCAAACCAACATTTGCATTTTCAAAACAATCCGTGTTTTTGCATTTTCAAAGCAAACCACCTTTTTGCATTATTATTGCGAACCACCTTTTGCATTTTTAAAGCCAACCGACGTTTGCATTTTCAAAGCAACCCCTTTGCATTTTCAAATCAAATCCTTTGCATTTTCAAAGCAAACACTTTGCATTCCGAAAACAAACCACGTGTTGCATTTTCAAAGCACACCACCGTTTGCATTTTAAATGCAAACCACCTTTTGCATTTTCAAGGCAAACCACCATTTGCATTTTCAAAGCAAACCACCTTTTGCATTATCAAAGCAAACACTGCATTCTGAAAGCAAACCACGTTTTGTATTTTCAAAGCAAACCACCGTTTGCAATTTAAATGCAATCCACCTTTTGCATTTTCAAGGAAAACCACCATTTGCATTTTCAAAGCATACCTCCTTTTGCATTAACAAAGCAAGCAACATATTGCATTTTCAACGCAAACCACGTTTTGCGTTTTCAAAGCCAACCTTTTGCATTTTCAAACCAAACCTTTTCATTTTCAAACCAAACCCTTTGCAGTTTACAAACCAAACCTTTTGCTTTTTCAAACCAATCCTTTTGCTTTTTCAAACCGAACCACCTTTTGCATTTTTATAGCAAACCACCTTTTGCATTTTCAAAGCAAACCACCTTTTGCATTTTCAAAGCAAACAACCGTTTGCATTTTCAAAACGAACAACCATTTGCATTTTCAAACCGAACCACCATTTGCATTTTCAAAGCAAACCACCTTTTGCATTTTCAAAGCTTATCACCTTTCCGAATTTCAAAGAAACCCTTATGCATTTTCAATGTAATCCTTTTGTATTTTCAAACCAAACCTTTCGCATTTTCAATCCAAACCAAAATTTGCATTTTCAAAAAAACACAATTTTGCTTTTTCAAACCAAACCACCTTTTGCATTTCTAAACCAAACCACCATTTGCATTTTCTAACAAAACCACATTTTGCATGTTCAAATCAAACCACTGTTTGCATTTTCAAAGCAAACCACCGTTTGCATTTTCAAAGAAAACTACATTTTGCATTTCCAAAACAAAACTTTTTGCATTTTCAAAGCAAATCATTTGAATGTTTAAACCAAACCAACGTTTGCATTGCTAACGCAAACCAATATTTGCATTTTCAAACCAAACCGCATTTTTGCATTTACAAAGCAAACAACCTTTTGCTTTTTTATAGCAAATCACCTGTTGCATTTTCAAAGCAAACCACCGTTTTCATTTTCAAAGCAAACGTTTTCCATTTTCAAACCAAACCACCTGTTGTATTTTCAAAGCTTATCAACTTTCCGATTTTCAAAGAAATCCTTATGCATTTTCAAAGGAAACATTTTGCATTTGTAAACCAAACTAACTTTTGCATTTCTAACCCAAACCAACATTAGCATTTTCAAAAAAAATCCATGTTTTTGCATTTTCAAAGCAAACCACCATTTGCATTATTATTGCGAACCACCTTTTGCATTTTCAAAGCAACCCCTTTGCATTTTCAAAGCAAATATTTTGCATTTTCAAAACAAAAACATTGCATTCTGAAAGCAAACCACGTTTCGCATTTTCAAAGCAAACCACAGTTTGCAATTTAAATGCAAAGCACCTTTTGCATTTTCAAAGCAAACCACCATTTGCATTATCAAAGCAAACATTTTGCATTCTGAAAGCAAAGCACGTTTTGCATTTTCAAAGTAAACCACCGTTGGCAAATTAAATGCAAACCACCTTTTGCATTTTCAAGGCAAACCACCTTTTGCATTTTCAAGGCAAACCACCATTTGCATTTTCAAAGCATACCACCTTTTGCATTATCAAAGCCAGCAACCAATTGCATTTTCAATGCAAACCACCTTTTGGATTTTCGAAGCGAACCTTTTGCATTTTCAAACCAAACCTTTTACATTTTCAAACCAAACCATTTGCAGTTTCCAAACCAAACCTTTTTTTTTTTCAAACCAATCCTTTTGCTTTTTCAAACCGAACCACCTTTTACATTTTTATAGCAAACCACCTTTTACATTTTTATAGCAAACCACCTTTTGCATTTTCAAAGCAAACAAACATTTGTATTTTCAAAGCGAAACAAATTTGGCATTTTCAAAGCAAACCGTTTTGCATTTTCAAAGCAAACATTTTGCATTTTCAATGCAGACAACCTTTTGCATTTTCAAAGCAAACCACCGTTTGCATTTTCAAAGCAAACCACCTTTTGCATTTTCAAAGCTTATCACCGTTCCGATTTTCAAAGAAATCGTTATGCATTTTCAATGTAATCCTTTTGCATTTTCAAAACAAACCTTTTGCATTTTCAATCCAAACCAACATTTGCATTTAAAAAAAAACACAAATTTACATTTTCAAACCAAACCACCTTTTGCATTTCTAAACCAAACCACCATTTGCATTTTCAAACAAAACCACATTTTGTATTTTCATAGCAACCTTTTGCATTTTCAAAGAAAACCACATTTTGCATTTTTACAGCAAATCGGCTTTTGCATTTTCAAAGGAAACCACCGTTTTTATTTTCAAAGCAAACCTTTTTGCATGTTCATACCATACCAACTTTTGCATTGCTAACCCAAACCAACATTTGCATTTTCAAACCAAACTGCATTTTTGCATTTACAAAGCAAACCAACTTTTGCATTTTTATACCAAATCATCTTTTGCATTTTCAACGAAAACCACCGTCTTCATTTTCAAAGCAAACGGTTTGCATCTTCAAAGCAAACCACCGTTTGCATTTTCAAAAGAAACCACATTTGGCATTTTCAAATCAAATCCTTTTGCATTTTCAAAGCAAACATTTTGCATTTTCAAAGCAAACATTTTGAATTTTCAATGCAGACAACCTTTTGAATGTTCAAAGCAAACCACATTTTGCCTTTTTGAACCAAACCAACATTTGCATTTCAAACCAAAACCAAGTTGCATTTTCAAAACAATCCATGTTTTTGCATTTTCAAAACAAACCACCTTTTGCATTATTACTGCGAACCACCTTTTGCATTTTTAAAGCCAACCGACGTTTGCATTTTCAAAGCAACCCCTTTGCGTTTTCAAAGCAAACCTTTATTTTACATTTCCAAAGCAAACCTTTTACATGTTCAAACCAAACCTTTTTCATTTTCCAAACCAAACCTTTTACTTTTTCAAACCAATTATTTTACTTTATAAAACCGAACCACCTTTTGCATTTTTATAGCAAACCGCTATTTTTCATTTTCAAACCAAACCACCTTTTGCATTTCCAAACCAAACCACCATTTGCATTTCTAAACCAAACCACCATTTGCATTTTCAAACAAAACCAGATTTTGCATTTTCAAAGCAAACCACCGTTTGCATTTTCAAAGAAAACTACATTTTCCATTTTCAAAACAAAACTTTTTGCATTTTCAAAGCAAGCATTTTGCATTTTTAAACCAAACCAACGTTTGCATTTCTAACCCAAACCAACATTTGCATTTTCAAAGCAATCCATGTTTTTGCATTATTACGAACCACCTTTCGCATTTTTCGCCAACCGACGTTTGCATTTTCAAAGCAACACCTTTGCATTTTCAAATCAAATCTTTTGCATTTTCAAAGCAAACAATTTGCATTCTGAAAGCAAACCACGTTTTGCATTTTCAAAGCAAACCGCCGTTTGCAATTTAAATGCAAACCGCCTTTTGCATTTCCAAGGCAAACCACCATTTGCATTTTCAAAGCAAACCAACTTCTGCATTTTCAAAGCTGATCGCCTTTCCGATTTTCAAAGAAATCCTTATGCATTTTCAAAGTAATCCTTTTGCATTTTCAAACAAATCCTTTTGCATTTTTAATCCAAACCAACATTTGCATTTTCAAAACAAACCACAATTTTGCATTTTCAAACCAAACCACCTTTTGCATTTCTAAACCAAACCACCATTTGCATTTTCAAACAAAACCAGATTTTGCATTTTCAAAGCAAACCACCGTTTGCATTTTCAAAGCAAAACACCGTTTGCATTTTCAAAGAAAACTACATTTTGCATTTCCAAAACAAAACTTTTTGCATTTTCAAAGCAAACATTTTGTATTTTTAAACCAAACCAACGTTTGCATTGCTGACGCAAACCAACATTTACATTTTCAAACCAAACCGCATGTTTGCATTTACAAAGCAAACCACCTTTTGCATTTTTATAGCAAATCACCTTTTGCATTTTCAAAGCAAACCACCGTCTTCATTTTCAAAGCAGACGTTTTGCATTTTCAAAGCAAACCACCGTTTGCATTTTCAAAGCAAACCACATTTGGCATTTTCAAAGAAAACCTTTTTGCATTTTCAAAGCAAACATTTTGCATTTTCAATGCAGCCAACCTTTTGCATTTTCAAAGCAATACACATTTTGTACTTTTAAACCAAACCAACTTTTGCACTTCTAAGCCAAACCAATTTTTGCATTTTCAAAACAATCTATGTTTTTGCATTTTCAATGCAAACCACATTTTGCATTATTATTACGAACCACCTTTTGCATTTTAAAGCCAACCGACGTTTGCATTTTCAAAGCAACCCCTTTGCATTTTCAAAGCAAACATTTTGCATTTTCAAACCTAACCGCATTTTTGCATTTTCAAAACAACCCCTTTGCATTTTCAAAGCATACCTTTTGCATTTTCAAAGCAAACACTTTGCATGCTCAAAGCAAACCATCTTTTGTATTTTCGAAGCACACCACCGTTTGCATATTCAAAGCAAACCAAGTTTTGCATTTTCAAAGCAAACCATCATTTCTATTTTCAAGGCAAAACACCTTTTGCATTTTGAAACCATACCACCATTTCCATTTTCAAAGAAACCATTTTGCATTTTCAAACTAATCCTTTAGCATTTTCAAATGCAAAACTTTAGCATTTTCAAAACAAACACTTTGCATTCTCATAGAAAACCAGCTTTTTCGTTTTCAATGCAAAACACCTTGTTCAAACCGAACCACCTTTTGCATTTTTATAGCAAACCAACTTTTGCATTTTCAAAGCAAACCGCCTTTTACATTTTCAAAGCAACCCCTTTACATTTTCATAGCAAACCTTTTGCATTTCCAAAGCAAATCACCATTTTCGTTTTCAAAGCAAACCAACGTTTGCATTTTCAAAGCTTATCACCTTTTCCATTTTCAAAGAAAACCTTATGCATTTTCAAACCAAACCTTTTGCATTTTCAATCTAAACCAACATTTGCATTTCCAAAACAAACCAGAATTTTGCATTTTCAAACCAAACCACCTTTTGCATTTCTAAACCAAACCACCATTTGCATTTTCAAAGCAAGCCACCTTTTGCATTATCAAAGCAAGCAACCTTTTGCATTTTTAATGCAAACCACCTTTTGCATTTTCAAAGCCAACCTTTTGCATTTTCAAACCAAACCTTTTACATTTTCAAACCAAACATTTTGCATTTTCCAAACCAAACCATTTGCTTTTTCAAACAAATCCATTTGCTTTTTCAAACCGAACCACCTTTTGCATTTTTATAGCAAACCAACTTTTGCATTCTCAAAGCATCCGCTTTTTACATTTTCAAAGCAACCCCTTTGTATTTTCATAGCAAACCTTTTGCATTTTCAAAGCGCACACTTTGCATTCTGAAAGCAAAACACCTTTTGCATTTTCAAAGTAATCTACCGTTTGCATTTTCAAAGCAAAGCACCATTTGCATTTACAAAGCTTATCACCTTTTCGATTTTCAAAGAAATCCTTATGCATTTTCAAAGCAATCATTTTGCTTTTCAAACCAAACCTTTTGCATTTTCAATCCAAACCAACATTTGCATTTTCAAAACAAACCACCATTTGGCATTTGAAAAACCAAACCACCTTTTGCATTTCTAAACCAAATCACCATTTGCATTTTCAAACAAAACCACATTTTGCATTTTCAAAGCAACCTTTTGCATTTTCAATCCAAACCACCGTTTGCATTTTCAAAGCAAACCACAGTTTGCATTTTCAAGAAAACCCCATTTTCCATTTTCAAACCAAACCGATTGCATTTTCAATCTAAACCAACATTTGCATTTTCAAAACAAACCATAGTTTTGCATTTCTATCACAAACCAACATTTGGATTTTCAAACAAAACCGCTTTTTTGCGTTTTCGAAGCAAACGACCTTTTGCATTTTCAAAGCAAAAAACCTTTTGCATTCTTATAGGAAACCACCTTTCGCATTTTGAAAGCAAAGCAGCTTTTGCATTTTCAAAGCAAACCCTTTGCATTTTCAAAGCAAACTCTTTGCATGCTCAATGCAAACCACCTTTTGCATGTTCTAAGCAAACCACCGTTTTCATTTTCAAAGCAATCCACCTTTTGCATTTTCAAATCAAACCATCATTTGCATTTTCTAAGCAACCCACCTTTTGCATTTTCAAAGCATACCACCATTTCCATTTTCAAAGAAAACCTTTTGTATTTTCAAACCAAACCTTTTGCATTTTCAGAGCAAACCACCTTTTGCATTTTCAAAGCAAACCATCTTTTGCATTTTCAAAGCAAACATATTCCGATACTCCTGATGTTATGAAGGCCAACATGCCATTAGCCTTTGTGACAATATCCATGCAATTTATGCATATGAGCTGTACTCATTTTCGCACAAGCTCAGCCTCGCGCATATAATTATGTAAATCGGTCAGTTACATTTAACTTGGAAATAAATAATTCTTGCTTTTGATCCGAACACGAGTGTTTCTCCATCTAATATATGCTAGTTTTACTTACATCTTAAGCAGACACATATCAAAACATGGGTGCAGCGGTGAAAGTGAGGATTTTTGGATAAAATGGACGCTATGGTGATTAACGGATGGAAGTGGCGGCGCATGCCAGTCCATCTTTCCACGTGGCTCCACCTCCCAATCTAAAGTTCAGAGAGAAGCGGGAGGAAGAGTGGAAAATGTTGAAACAAATGTACGAAAATTATCATTACATGACTACTGCTCCGAAGAGTATCTCCCAATCAGTACATCAACAAAGTGTGTTACGTCAGTACTACTCCCCACTGTCACTCCGTCAGTACAACCCCACAGTGTGTCAATCCATCAATACTATCCGACAGCGTGACATTTCCTCAGTAGTATTTCACAGTGTATTTTGATCAGTACTACTGCACAATGTCTCACGCCATCAGTACCACCCCATCGCCTGTCACTCTATCAGTACTATCCCACAGTGTATCACGCCAATCGTACTATCCTATAAATTGTAACTCCAAACTGACTCCCACACCGTGTCTCTCCATCAGTACTATCACACCGTGTGTCCATAACATTAGTACTACCCCACAGTGTGTCTCTCCATCAGTACTACCCCACCATGTGCCCATAACATTAGTGCTACCCCACCGTGTGTCTCTCTATCAGTACTACCCCACCTAGTGTCCATAACATGAGCACTATCCCACAGTGATTCACTCGAACAGCAGTATCCAACAGTGACGTTTCACCAGTACTATACAAGTGTGCCATTCCATCCGTTCTATCCCACAGTGTGTCACTGTATCAGTACTACCCCATAGTGTGTCACTGTACCAGTACTCCCCCACAGTGCTTCACTACACGTACGACACCACAGGGTGTAATTCCATCAGTACTATCTATTAGTGCGTCTCAACATCAGAGCTAGCCCTTACTGTCTCTCTATCAGTACTACCCCATAGCGTCTCTCTGTCAGTACTACACCACAGAGTTTCACTACAACATTACGACCCCACAGTGTGTTATTCCATCAGTACTGTGCAAAACTGTGTATCTCCATCAGTACTACCCCACAGTATCTCATTTCTTTAGAAAACCCCACAGTGTGTCATTCATCAGTACTAACCCGCAGTGCGTCGGGCCATCAGTAATACACCACAGTGCGCCATTCCATCAGTACTATCACACAGTGCGTCACTCCATTAGTATAGCACCACAATGTGCCAGTCCATCAGTTACATATAACAGTATGCCAATCCATCAGTACTATTCCACAGTGTACTTCCCATCAATGCCACCGCGTTGGGTGCCACTCCACCAGAACTACACCACAGTGTGTCAATCCAGCTTAACTATCCCCACACTGTCAATCCATCTTATCTATCCCCACACTGTCAATCCAGTTTATCTATCACTCCATCAGAACTGCACAGTGTGGCATTCCATCTGACCTATCCCATTTTGTGTCAGTCCATCAGTATTGCTCCACTGTGTGTCACGCTCTCACTCCCCCACAGTGTGTCACTCCATCAATAATTCCAACAGCGTGTCACTCCATTGGCGCTTTCCCCAAACCGCGGCATTGCATATTCCACACAAACGCACCCTCACATGCACTCACAATCTCACACACTCACACAATTCATACAATTCCCCACTCTTATGCACGGCAATGCACTGTTACACGTACACAAACATTACTCATACAACGCTAGGCACTCAAAATCACGGACACTGACACATCGAAACACAGACCCGTGGACACACTCACGCACGGAGGCTGTTACATATTCACCTATTGCTATTCCCCGAAGAAGGGTCTTCATGTTTCCTGAAGAAGGATCCCGACCCGAAACGTCACCTATTAATTCTCCCTATAGATGCTGCCTCACCCGCTGAGTTTCTCCAGCAGATTTTGTTTACTTACATATTTACGCACCCACACTCGCCCACACACTCTCGTATACTCACGAAACGCACACATTCTTACACAGTTCGTCGCAACGTCATATACTTTGTCAAACACCAGCACACACTCACGCCACACACATAAATACTTACACACACTCACTCATACGCTTGTTAACGTTCACAGCACTAACACTAAAATACACTCTCTCACACTGTCACACACCGATATTGTAGTGCACTCACACTCATCGTATACACATTCATGTTGTCACAAAAACGTAAACACAAACTAAAATACAGTCATAGGATCATAACCGATTGCAGCAGATTTAAGCTATTCGGTCCATCAACTCTACTCCGCCTTTAAATCATGGCTGATCTATCTTCCCCTGACCCCATGGGTGTGTGACACATACACACACTCACACACACACACACACACACACACACACACACACACACACACGCGCGCGCACACACACGCACACACGCACACACACACACGCACACACACACACGCACACACACACACACACACACACACACACACACACACACACGCACACACACACACACACACACACACACGCGCACACACACGCACACACGCACACACACACACGCACACACACACACGCACACACACACACACACACGCACACACACACACACGCACACACACTCTGTCACACACACACGCACACACACGCGCGCGCGCACACACACACACAACCACACACACACCCACAAGCACACATGCATACACACACACACTCACACACACACATGCCACACTCACACACAAACACACACACACATACGCACACACACACACACACACGCACGCACAGATACGCACACACCCACACACACACGCACACACGCACACGCACACACACAACCGAACACATAAAATCGCAGGCACTCAAATACTCTCTCACATGTTCTCACATACAATGAATCACATGCACTCACACTACCAGATAAATACACGTACTAGCACTAAGAGACACACACTTATTCACACACACGCACTAACACACTCACGGGCAATCACTTACTCAACACCATCATGTGCTCACACACTCTCATGCCTTATCACTATCAAACAATCAGATATTTAAACATTCTCACAAACTCATATTTCCACACACATCTATATATCTGGACATCCGGCGGCGCTGTAAGCTGGCTGCCTCCCCCTTCAGTGTGGTATCTTTTACAATACAATACAATTTATTTGTTGTCATTTGAGGTTCTAACGAAATTTGTGTGTGTTTCAGTGATGGAGGGTGTGAGTGATGGAGGGTGTGTGTGTGAGAGAGATGGAGGGCGTGTGTGTGAGATTAAGGGTGTGTGTGTGATGGAGGGTGTGTGCGAGAGATGGAGGGTGTGTGTGAGATGGAGGGTGTTTGTGTGATGGAGGGTGTCTGTGTGATGAAGGTTATGTGGGTGATGAAGGGTGTGTGTGTGATGGAAGATGTGCGTGTGTGAGCACACCAGCCGTGAGTTAGTGAACTGCCAGCCCACCAGCTGTGAATGAATGAACTGACAGCCCACCAGCTGCGAGTGAGTGATCTGAAAGCCCACCAGCCGTGAGTAACTGTCAGCCCATAAGCCGTGTGTGAGTGAACTCCCACCCCACTAGCCGTGAGGAACTGAACTGCCAGCCCACCAGCCGTGAGTGAGTGAAATGCCTGCCCACCAATCGTGACTACTGGAACTGCGATTCCAATAATCCATTCAGCCCACAATGTCCATACTAGCCCTCTGGAAACCAATCCCAACAGGAAAAAGTGAGTTGAATGATGTGTGGATGCAGATTAATGGGGGTTTTTTAGAATCATGTGGTTGATACCTGAGATTCAACAATATAAGGAGTGAGATAAAGATTGAAGAGGAAGGAATTATAAAGAGAATGGAAGGACTATCGGTGAAAGGGGGGGGGGGGTAGAGGAGATGTGTGGGTGGGATTCCGTTTGAGACACGTGGAAGAACAAGGGGAAAGCGGGAATTTTCACGCTAGCTACCTTACAATGAAGAATTTATTGTACATACTATTAGGTTGCAAGGTACCAAAGCGGAATATGAAGTGGCGGTCTTTCTGTCTGCCTGTGCCTCACTCAGAGGCCCAGGGCAGAAAGGTCAGTGTGGGAAGGGGAGTTACAATGGTCAACGACCGGGAGATCTGGCAGGCGTTGGCGGAACGAGGGTAAGTGTTTGACGCAATGTTCGCCGAGTCTACGCTCCACCACGCCGATGTAAAGGAGGCCATATCTGGAACACCGCATGCATGCAACACATGGGATTAGAGGAGGTGCTGGTGAACATCTGTCTCACCTGGAAGTGCTGCTGGAGTGTGGGGGAAGGGGTATATGGACAGCTGTTACACCCCATGGTGTCTCACTCACTCACCGTTTTAACCGCACTTCTCAAGAAAGGCGTTGGAGGGAGAAGTGAGGGCGAGCTGGAGGAGAGTTGGGGGAATGAAGAGACAGACAGGGAGTACAAAGATGAAAGGGAGAGATAGCGGAGAAGACGAAAGTGGAAGAGGTGGAGGGAGAGTGGACTATTAAATGTAGTGTGGGGAGATGGAGAAGAGTTCGGAGCGAGTGGGTTGGTCAAAGGGAGAGAGGGAAGGGTCAGAGAGGTATAGAGAAACTAAGTGAGAGATGCAGTGAGAGTGAGAGGGGAGGGAGAGGTAAGAGAAGCAAGGTTGACAGAGTTATGCCGGCGCAGAGATAGACAATACAGAGAGTAGGGGAGAGAGTAACAGTTCAGAGAGAGGACGGCAGTAAGCGTGGAGGGAGAGAGAAAGAGAGGAGGGAGAGATGCTGCATCATTCGCCGTTTTATGTAGGTTTAGGACAAATCTAAGGCGGTAATGTTTCTGTTCTATGAGTGTCTTTGTGAGTCTGGGTCGTTCCTCCACAGAAGGTGGTGAAGGCAGCGGATGTTATTGTCGCAGGGCCAAGTCAGATCCACTTCAGGCAAGCAAAGAGTGAATGGATACCGTGGTCGCCTGGAGTGTGGGGTTGGGGTCACAGTCAGTCAGTTAAGCCGCGATCATATTGAGTGGCGAAGCAGAGAGGAGGGGGGGGGGGGGTTAAATCAGAGGCGATCTGTTGAACTAATTCCTCAGCATGTGGACAAAGGTCACCCAGTCCAGGCCACCTTCAAACTGGGCACCAGAATCCATTCAGAGGGTCCGTTGAGTTTTGCATTGCGTAGCTGAGTGAAACGGATTGAAGGAAATCAGACAAACAACATGAGGTGGAGAGTTGGATCTGATGGAGTTTGAAACAATATCCACTTTGCTGGAACAATGCCGCCCGCCGCTCGCAATTTCCATCCCTCAGTATCTATCGCCACAATTCCCAGTCTTTGGAGTTTCTCAATCAATTCCCTGATTAAATCACAACCTGTCTCAGCAGGGATTTCACTCGGCTGATGTCATCTGTTTGTGAATCATTTCTAAATCTCTATTTTTAAACTCTGTTGAAACTTCCCTGTCCCGGTGGAGACGGAAAATGGTATAAAATCTCCAGGAATGTTCTGCCCCAGCATTTCATTCCGTGACATTACCGGCAGCTCACGGGGACACGTCGCTGGGCAGAGAAAATGGGGCAGCATATTTATGAATATTTCGACGTGGAGAAAATCCTGTACGTGATCATTGCTGCCGTTGGAGTCCCCGGTAAGTGAGCAGAACAATTCAAGTTTTATAACTCCGTGTGTTAACTGGTGTTGACCTGATTCTCATCATGTTACACGTTCCCAACTGATGATCGTTGTACAAGAATATGTGAAGAATATCAATCCTCTCAGTGAAACATTTGTGAATTAACGCTGTGATTTTTCTTATTTTCAGACAGCTGAAACTCACCCTCTTTTTCTCTCACTGCTGCCGGCCGGAAGCCACTAGAATGTTGTTCTTGCCTTCAGTGGGACCTTGCCCAGAGTTGGCCCAGTGCTCAGGACAGGCAGGCAGGCAGCTCTCCGGGTCGGTGTGACTGGGAGAGAAGGGTTCACATTGTGAAGTTCACTGTGTGTGAGTTATTGATCAGAGTGAACAGCCGCTCCTGTGGACACTGGGTCTCACTGTGGAGTCTGTCTGTCACAGTCGGATTCCACCGCCGGTTGGATCGATCACCTGGACGCGGAACTAACGGCGTGTGTGTTCGTGTGTGTTTGAGTGTATTCGTGTGTGTGTGTGTGTGTGTGTGTGTGTGTGTGTGTGTGTGTGTGTGTGTGTGTGTGTGTGTGTGTGTGTGTGTGTGTGTGTGTGTGTGTGTGTGCGTGCGAGTGTTGTTACTGAACTGAACTGACTGTGGAATGAATCCATTAACGGTGCCACTCTGCTTCCGGATTCTAACTTGTCCCCACCATCCCTCTGGAAGCTTCCTCGTCCCCTTCAGATGCCGAGTTACCAGAGCCCTGGTAAAACGCGGCCGCTCACGGTTAAGTCTGTGAAAGCGGCCCCAACAGAGATTGTGAGCAGCAGGGTTCACTATAGAAAGGACCATTGCGCCTGTTGTAGCGGGTGGCTGCTCGTTCCCTTCCCGCACTTTACCCCACCTGCCCGTCGCCTTATCACTGCTCCCCTGAAGCAGGCAAGCAGGTCGGGCACAGTTGGAGCCGGCTCTGACATTGTTCAACTTGCAGCAGCCGCATACCGACTCCAACACTCCTGATCTTGAGCTGAAAGTCGAGCCGGTGTTCAGCCCCGGAGACCGTGTTGAGTAAATGCCCAGTGTCCGTTCCCTTGTCTTTCCGCAGTGAATTTAGTGGCGATTGTGATCCTGTCCCGGGGAAAGTGCGGCCTTTCCACCTGCACCACTCGCTACCTGGTGACCATGGCAGCGGCCGATCTACTGACGCTGATCACCGCGGTCATTTTGTATCAGCTCCGATATCATTACTTTTATTGGAATATTCTGTCCATCATCCCTGTGTGCCGTGTTATCATTGTGCTGATATTTGCAGCTACAGAATGTTCTGTCTGGTTCACCGTCACTTTCACCTTTGATCGGTTTGTCGCCATTTGTTGCCAGAAGCTGAAAACTAAATATTGCACCGGGAAAATTGCGGCTGCGGTTCTGGCAACAGCCGGCGTTCTGCTCTGTCTGAAGAACCTTCCCCGCTACTTCACACGGGAACCCCGGACAATCATCGACAATGTCCCGTGGGGCTGTGACCAGGTGGACAGTTATTACACTCACCCCGGGTGGGTGGCATTTGACTGGATCGACGCGGTTTTAACTCCGTTCCTCCCTTTCGCTGTAATCCTGCTGCTCAACGCTCTGACAGTCCGCCACATTTTAGTGGCCAGTCGGGTCCGTAAGGGGCTGAGGGGCGAGAGCAAGGGGGAGAACCGCAGTGACCCGGAGATTGAGAGCAGGAGGAGGTCTGTGGTTTTACTCTTCACCATCTCCGGCAGCTTCATCCTCCTGTGGCTGACGACGGTTGTAGAATTCGTCTATTATCAGATCACAGGAATTGGAAATGGTCGGAATGATTCTCAAAACATCTTTAGCAACGTCGGGTATTTGCTGAGTAATCTCAGCTGCTGCACCAATACATTTATTTACGCGGTGACCCAGTCCAAGTTCAGGGAGCAGGTGAAGAGCGCGGTGAAATATCCGCTCATCTCAGTGCTTCATCTGATTCCCTGAGCGCATCCATCCCAGAGGCGGCCGCAGTCTCTCTCTCTCTCTCTCTCTCTCTCTCTCTCTCTCTTTTTTTTTTTTTTTTTTTTCCATTTCAAAAACTTTATTCAACACAAATCATAAAATACAACACATCAAAACACAATCAAAAATCACACTATAATGAACAGATCATTGTAGTACAGCAGTACATTCATTTATAATCGCCTCAACCCCACGCGGCGACCAGCGCTGACGGAAGGCCTCCAGAGTCCCCGTGAACACCACGTGTTCCCTCTCCAGGGACACACGTGCACGGACGTAGGCCCGAAAGAGGGGCAGGCAGCCGACTCTCGCCTGACCGTCGACCGCCCGCTGCCTGGACCCACGAATGGCCATCTTGGCCAGGCCGAGGAGCAAACCGACAGGTAAGTCCCCCCCCCACACTCGGCTCTCCCCACTCCCAGCCTTGTGTCCAAACACCAGGATTGTGGGGCTAAAATGCAGCCAGAACTTGAGGAACAGCCCCTTCAGATATTGGTACAGGGGCAGTAACCTCACACACTCCATATACACATGGAATACGGTCTCCTCCTCTCCGCAGAAAATACATGCGGCAGACGAGCCCGTGAACCGACTCAAAAGTTTATTACAAACCACCGCTCCATGCAGCACTCTCCACCCCAGGTCCCCAATATAAAGGGGTACAACTCCCTTATAGAAGGACCCCCACTGGGGCCCCCCGCCGCCTTCGGATGGTAACACCGTCCTCCATGGTGAGTCAGGACGGGAGACGAAGGCACGGTGGTTCAGAATGTGCAGGAGCATCCTGTACAGTGCGCGTCTCCTTGCATCACAAAATGGCATGCTGGTCATCTCAGAAAGGCAGCTCAGATTATGCGGAGCCGGAGGCCGAGAAATATCCCGAAGCCTAGGCCCGATGAGCAGATCTGACGGAGCAGGGGTAAGCTCTATCTGAACCACTCTAGGCTCGCGCCTCTCCTCGACAACCACCATGACAGGATGAGGACCAGCCACACCCGCAGCCACAACATCCCCCTCTCCTCGTGGAACAACACTCTGGCTGAACACCACCAAATTCCTCACTCTTAACACATCCCTATAGAAAACAGGCAAGCCCCTTAGAGCGGGTCGACTGACACCCGCCACCGGGAGCCGCGAGACCCCCCTTAGGCAACGACCCTGACGAAAAAAATACGTGGCCAGAGCGTGCCATCTGGGAGGGTTCTCTACATACATGTATCTCCGCAGAGTCCTGAGACGGAGAGCCGCCACCTGGGTGCGCACGCACACCAAGGACTGGCTGCCCTCCTCTAACGGAAGACTCAGGACCGCCGCGGAAATCCAATGCTTCCTATTTCCCCAAAAGAAATCCACCAGCTTCTTCTGTATAGCAGTTACAAATATAGAGGGCGGGACAAGAGTAGCCAGCCGGTACCATAACATAGAGGCCACCAGCTGGTTTATAACCAGCACCCTCCCCCGAAAGGAGAGAACTCCAAGCAGGCCTGACCAGCGCCCCAGCCGAGCAACCACCTTCGTCTCCAACTCTTGCCAGTTTGCCGGCCAAACATCCTCAGTGGGACTCAGGTACACCCCCAGATAGAGGAGGTGCGTGGTATTCCACGCATACAATGCCATCTCCTCCGGCAGGGAGTCTACCCGCCACTGACCCACTAAAAGTCCAGAGCACTTACTCCAGTTAATCCTAGCAGAAGATGCAGCTGAGAAAATCTCCTGGCAGTCACGCATCCTCCGCAGGTCACCAGGATCAGTGAACATAAGAAGTACGTCATCGGCATACGCCGATAAAATCACCTCAACCCGCGGGCCAGGTAGGGCCAGGCCTGTCAACCTCCTCCGAAGAAGACACAGGAACGGCTCCACACCGACCGAGTACAACTGGCCCGACATCGGGCACCCCTGGCGGACCCCCCTCCCAAAATGAAAAGAAGATAGCACCGCGCCATTAACCTTCACAAGGCACTCCGCAGCAGCGTACAAAAGCCGGACCCGGGCCACGAAGTGTTGGTCCAAACCCAAACGCTTGCAACGACCCAAATAGGTATTCATGCTCTACCCTATCAAAAGCCTTCTCCTGATCAAGAGACAGAAAATCAGCTGACTCACCAGTACCCTGGACTAAATGAATCAGGTCCCTAACCAGGTGGATGTTATCCTGGATGGTCCGGCCAAGGACTGTATAAGATTGATCAGGATGAATCAATTGATGCAGCACGGAGCCCAGGCGATTTGCCATTGCCCGCGCAAAAATTTTATACTCTGTGCATAGGAGAGAGACTGGACGCCAGTTCTTCAACAAACGGAGTTCGCCCTTCTTAGGCAGCAAGACAACAACCGTCCTACGCCACGAGAGAGGCATCACTCCAGTCGCCAGGCTCTCCCCCAGAACCAACATGTAATCAACCCTTAGGATATCCCAGAAAGCTCTAACAAACTCCACCGTCAACCCATCCAGCCCTGGGGACTTACCCTTCCTGAGCTGATGCAAGGCGCGAGTCACCTCCTCCAAAGATAAGGGGCCATCAAGAAGATCAGCCTCCCCCCTATCTACGGTCGGTAGACCCTCCCACAGATCTTGCTGAGCCTCCACACTGAATCCTTCCGCAGAGAACAGGGACCCATAAAAGGACCTAACCAAGGCATTAATCCTCTCTGGATCAGTGACAGAGGAGCCGTCATCTGCAAGCAACTCCACGAGCTGTTTTCGAGCTCCCCGCCCCTTCTCCAAAGAGAAAAAGAAAGGCGACGCTCGGTCCAGCTCGTGCAGCATCTGGACCCGAGACCTCACATAAGCGCCTCGAGATCGCTCAAGCAGCAGACTCCTCAAAACCTCCTTCTTCCTCTGAAACTCTCCCCATTCGCTGGAGTCTTCACCAAACTGACCCAGGCGAGACTCAGCGTCCTGTATCTCCCTCTCCAGCTTCTCGACCGCTGAGTCCCGCCTCCCAGTCGACCCCCATGTATATTCCTTACAAAAGAGACGGATGTGAGCTTTACCCACATCCCACCACTGCCTAAGGGAAGAGAAGCACCTCTGCCTCTCTCTCCACTTCACCCAAAACCGAGTGAATGACTCCCGGAAACACCGATCCTCCAGCAGCCTGTTGTTAAAGTGCCAGTACGCGGACCCAGCCCGAGCGCACGCTGGATTGAAATCCACACGCACCAGACAATGGTCCGAGCACGGCACCAGCCGCATTGAGGCCGCTGAGACACGGGAAACAAACGCTCGGGAAATATAAAACCGATCAATGCGGGAACCACCGCCCTCAGACCTCCGCGAAAAAGCAATGGAATCAGGGTGAAGGTCCCTCCAAACATCAACCAACTCAAAAGAGTCAATCAAGCCTCTCAGCTTCTTCGCTACAGCAGGCGCACACTGAGTACCAGAACGGTCCCGCACCTCAAGTGTGCAATTAAAGTCCCCACCAAGGAAGACACACTCTCCCCTATCAATAGTGCCCAACAGAGCATTCACCTCCCGAAGTAGGCCGGCCTGCATCGTGCCGGAGCTAGGGGCATACACGTTAATGAAATGCAACGGCATGCCATCCAGGCTCACGGCCAGATGGAGCAAACGTCCTGGCACCACTTCCTGCACTTTTAAAATGCTTGGCAGAAAATTTGGGGCCAACAGAAAAGCCACCCCACTCGAATTTGAGCTGAGATGGCTCATATAAACCCTCCCTTCCCACTCCAGATGCCAGGTAGGTTCATCACTAGCAACGGTATGTGTCTCTTGCAGATAACAAACTGCAAATCTCCCCTCCCTTAGGGCCGATAAGAGCTGAAATCTTCGAAAACTCGCTCTACTCCCATTTAAATTTAATGTAGCTACTGTGAATGTGTAGACACATTAGATTGTGACCCTCACACTCCCTGTAGTCACAGGAGCTCCTTTGCTGAGGACCTTCAAAAAACCCCGAAACTGCCCCAAATCCGAGTCAGAAAGACCACTATCCTTGTTACTAAGGATAGCCTCGAGACTCGCCTGCACATGTAGACAATCCTCCCACCGCCTTGTAGCGGCAAACCATAATGTTTTGGAAGTGCGGCTCGTTTTTAGGAACTCTCGCACCTCAACAATAAGCTTCGCCTCAGACACGGCCTTGGAGTCTGGGCTCACAGCCAACCCGCTCGCACCTGAATCAACAACCTCAGAAAGACCAGAACTCTCTGACAAATCACTCTCTGTGCCACCCCCACTGGCCGCATCGCTGTCCTCCTCCACAGCCATGACATGACCCCCCGGATCAATGCTGGGGGTGGGTCCCGACACCCCTGCCTGAGACTCGCAGCCCTCTGAATGGCTGGGCTCCTGCACGCTACCATCACCCTCCTCTTCTGGGCCTGGGGAAGCAACAACAAGAGGCATCCCCAGGGCCTGTGGAACACTGGTACCCTCGGAGTCTGAAAGAGGATCACGACCCATAACAGCCCTGACCTCCACATCATCCAGAGTGCCCTCTCCACAGGCATCACCCAGAGAATCACCACCTGCTATTAACCTCACCCCAGACAGCTCATCCGGTGAGGCATCCCGCCCCCCAGCACCTCCACTGGCACTGATATGGAGCACAGACTTGAACGACAACACCCCCGAAACTCCCCCCTCAGCCCGACTCTGCGCATCCCCCGTCACAGAGGGCACACTACCAGAGGAGCCAACCACGTCACCTAACGTGCTAGCACCCTCAGTAGGCCTCTGAAACGAGGGGACCTCATCCGACCCAGAGGGTACACACCCAAGGGAGCTAACCACAGCACCCGCCGAGATAACTCCCTCAGAGGGCCCCTGAGATGAAGGGACAGACTCCCGCCCAGTGGACACAACTCCACCGGAATCAACTTCAGCTCCCAGTCCTGTGACACCCGCTGTAGATCCATGAAGAGAAGGCCCAACCACCGACCCAGAAGACACCGGGTCAAGACCACTTTCAGCCACCTCAGTGGTGGAAAGCCCGGAGAAAGACATCCCCTTCGCTCTGGACCCACGCCCTTCCTCCTCTTCACCAGGCAAATGCCTCCTTTTAATCCCACTCGCATGCGGAGGTGCGGTAACCTCCATAAGGGAAGGGTCATCCGCCTCCACATTACCCCCATCCACTTTGCCACCCACACGTTTAGGCTTCTTCACCCCCTTCCGAGCCACCCCAACTCCCCCCTGGGCCCCAGCAGGTGCAGTCTGCACCACACTGGAGCTAAACTCACCCGATTGCACTTTCTTCGCTCGGGCAGCCCTATCCCTCTCCTTCTTCTTATTATGCTTCCCCTGCTTCTCCCAAAACCCCCCCTCAACACTCCCCTCCTCCTGCGCCCCACCTCCATCCACCGCCACAGGCGCAAGACGTGGGGGACGTGGGGGGCTTGGGCTCTCACTGCCCAGGGTCCCCAAAGCGGAACCTCTGGACCCAGAAGGCTTAGCACTGCCGCCCCGGGTCACCAAGGCAGAACTGGCAACCTCAGCCGGGTCAGCAGTACCACCCCGCGCCGCTGAGGTTTGACCAGCCACCCCAGATGGGCCAGCAGCGCTTTCCTGGGCCACTGCACTAGAACCTCTAGCAGTGCCCCCGCGAAAAAGACACTCCCTACGGAGATGTCCAAATTCGCCGCACGCATGACACCGTGCCTTTCCCCAACTCCAACGCACGGTTCTGGGTACACCCTTATGCACCACCTCAAAACTCCCCTCGGCACCATCCCCCTCACCCACCTTCATGAACACCCTCCTCTTGAAACTGAAGACCCCTTTTTCCTCCGGGTCCCCCCCGGGATGCAAGAGACGAAAACATTTAGACCGCACCTCCCCGAACTTGGACAGGTGTGGAATAAGCACTGCATCCGAAAAATAAGTGGGGCAGCTCCGCAGGAGAACCGGTCTCACCCTGGATACCCACGGATCCACCTGTACGTGGACCCCCCCCACTGAGATCCCCTCCTCCAACGCTCGGGCCACACACTCCCGGGTCTTAAGTATCATCTCCACCTTTCCCCTTTCGAGCTCAGAAGAGACAATAGCCCCCCTCCCAAGAAGTTCATTCATGGCCTTCGTAATTACCCCCCTAGACATCATAGGCCCAGTTTGAACAGAAATACCAAAACTGTCCCCATCCAAGTCAACATGAGGCTCAAGCTCAGATGGCCTCGCACCCGCCACTGATGCCGTCGCTGCGTAGGTCCGGACCTTCGGCCGCGCCCCTTCCATCGCCATCCTCACAGAGGCACAAACCAGCTCCAAGCCCCTCAGCAGCACAGCTCCAAGTTAAGTCCCAGAGACAGTCACAGTCAAAGACAGGCAGCAGAAAACAGAAACCTCCAGCTGAAGCAGGAAAGTCCCCAGGTTCGTCCACAGCCAAGAGCAGCTTACGGGAAACTCGATCCCAGTCGCGCTGGACGCAAAAGTACCTTCTTCACATTAAGCCAGGCAGCCGCACTGAGCAAAATGACTTTAGGGCAGAGAAGCGGTGCCAAAAACGACAAAGACACTGCACAACTTCAGCCCACGGAGATCACAGGCACTCTTGGCAATCCGCCAACGCCAACCGCACCCTCGACAATGTGGAGAAACTCAGGAATCTTCACACAGATGGAGGCTCCCCAGACCAGAGAAAAGCTTCAACAGCCCAACAATAAGTTGAACTATGAAGCCCCCCTGGGTCTGTGCCCTCTCCAACGGCAAAATCCTGGAAAGGCTGCTCCAATCCTTCTCAACTGCAGAGCTGAGAAGAAAACACGACCTCTCTCTCTCTCTCTCTCTCTCTCTCTCTCTCTCTCTCTCTCTCTCTCTCTCTCTCTCTCTATTAATACAAATCCCAGTTTAAAAATAAGTTTTTTTTTTCGTCAAATCCTGTCGAGTACCCATTGAGTTGTAATGCCAAGAACAGCTTATCCCTTCCAATATTGTATATATGGAGACCATATTTGTTCAAAGATTTCACATTTGTCCATTAGGACAAATCTGATTCTTTCCAAATACAAAGTCTCCAACATCTCTGCTGTCCACATTTTAATTGTGGGGGTTAATGTTCCCTTCCAAAATTTCAATATTATTTTTTTCCCTATTATCAAACAGTAATCAAAGAAACTTCTTTGATTTACTGTTAATACCAATTTTGAGTCCGGAATTCCTAATATTATTAACTTTGGTTCTGGATCCAGTTTAACTCTAAGAACTTCAGAGATAACTCTAAAGATTTCTGTCCAATAATAACTAAGTTTTGAACACGTTACAAAACTATGCGTTAAATTAGCCTCTAAATTCTGACATTTATCACAAATAGGAGAGACGTTAGGAAAAATTATATTTAATTTGGTTTTTGAATAATGTAACCTATATAATACTTTAAATTGTATCAATGTATGCCTAGCGTTTAACGAACAACGATGTATGCGTTGTAAACTTTCTTCCCAAGATTCTTTCGTTATAGATAAACCAATTTCATTTTCCCATGCTTGATGATATATTTCTGTTGTTGGGTTCACCCTATCCAAAATAGTATTATATATATAAGCTATTAATTTTTCTGCATTTGGATGTTTATTAAATACTTCATCTAATAATCCTGGTTCTTTGTTTTTATAATCTTGTGTGTTAGACTTAATATAATCTCTAATTTGTAAATACCTAAACAAATTATGTGATGGTAATCCATAAATTTCTTGTAGCTCCTGAAATGAGAGAAATGTTCCCTTTCTATCCAGGTGTTCAATCCTTTTAATTCCTAAATCATCCCAATGTCTAAACCCCCTATCTAATATAGAGGGCTTAAATAAAGGGTTATTCATAATTGGTAGGTTAAATGACAAATTATCCAAACATAAAGTCTTGACTATTTGTTTCCAAATACGTCTATTGCTATGAATTATAGGGTTGTCCCTATAAATTTTTTTTTGTACTTCTCTTGGCGCAAAAAGAATTGAACCTACATTAAAAGGTAAACAATCTTCCTTTTCCATTTTGAACCACGTTGGTTCATAATCCAAATTTACCCACCAAAAATTCATATTCTTAATCTGGACTGCCCAAAAATAGTACAAACAATTTGGAAGTGTTAATCCTCCATTTATTTTGGATTTACATAAATATTTTTTTACTTATTCTATGATTTTTATAGTCCCAAATAAAACTATTAACGATGTTATCTATTTTTTTTTTAAACTTTTCGGGAGATAAAAGGGAATAGCTTGAAACAAATATAACAGTTGTGGTAAAAAGATCATTTTTATAGCATTTATTCTACCAATCATAGATATAGGAAGTGTTTTCCAATATAAAATATTTTTTCTAAGTTTATCTAATAATTGGGGATAATTAGATGTAATTAATGAGTTATAGGATTTAGATACATTAATACCTAAATATTTAAATTTGTCCGTAACTATTTTTAGTGGATATTGTTGCAATATATTTGATCTTATTCCGGTTATAGGCATAATCTCACTTTTATTCCAGTTAATTCTATATCCAGAAAATGTGCCAAATTTAGTTATAACATTAAATAGCTTGGGTATACTGATCTCCGGTTTTGTAATATAAATTAAAACATTATCTGCATATAGAGATATTTTATTAGTTGTAGTATCAGTACTATATCCATATATTTCTGGTTCAGATCTAATCCTTTCAGCTAGAGGCTCTATCACCAGAGCGAATAACAAGGCGATAGCGGACATCCTTGTCTACAACCCCTATGAAGCTTAAATTTAGCTGACAATATTTGGTTAGTTAATATTCTTGCAGTAGGATTCGAGTATAGAATTCTTATCCATTTACAAAATCTATCCCCCAATTTGAATTTCTCCATTATTTTAAATAAATATGGCCATTCAACCTGACCGAATGCTTTTTCTGCATCTAAGGATATAACAGCTAATTCCGTATCACATACTCTTTTTGAATATATGATATTAAATAAACGTCTCAGATTATAAGATGAGTAACGTTTTGGGATAAAACCTGTTTGATCATGATGTATTATTTTAGTAATCACCAAACTTAATCTTCGTGATAAAACTTTAGCTAAACATTTTTGATCTGTATTTAAAAGAGCAATTGCTCTATATGATCCTGGGTCTTCCAAATCCTTGTCAACCTTAGGAATTAGTGTCATTGTAGATTCATTTAAAGATTACGGCAATTTCCCTTGTTCATATGTATATTTACACACTGTATGTAATCTTGGGGAGATCAGATCTTGAAATTTCTTATAAAACTCTGCACTCAGGCCATCAGGGCCCGCTGCTTTTCCATTATTTAATGATCCGATTGATTCCTCAATGTCTTTTATTGATATATCCGCATTTAACAAGTCTCTACCTCCCTGATCTAAGCTGTTAATATTACATTTATGTAGAAATGTATCCATTCCGTCCATTTGTCCTGTTATTTTCGATGAATAAAGACTTTGATAGTATTGTTAAAATATGTCATTGATATCTTTTGGTAAGGTCGATATATTTCCATTCTCAGATCTAATTTTATGTATCATTTTTTCATCATCTCGTTTTCTGAGTTGTCGAGCCAACAATTTTTGCGGTTTATCTCCAAATTCAAAGTGCACATGTTTAGTTTGTTGATAAAGTTTAATTTCTTGATTGGAATATATTTTATTTAGTTTATATTTTAATATTGCAATTTTATTACTTAGCAGTTTAGAGGGATGTTTTGTATTCTCCATATCTAATTGTTTAATCTCCTTTTCCAACTTTTGTTCCGTCTTTCTATTTTCTTAAAGACGTTTGTTCTCGGAGCGGAGTTTCTCTCTCTCCTTAGTATTTAATGCAGTAATCTCCGTTAGCTCTTTAATTGCCTCATTTTGTTGGTCGAGCGAGATTAAAATAGGATCTATCTTGTCATCCAGCATTCTTTCCATCCCAGCAGCTGTGTCCTTTATCTCCACCATTTGTTTTTGTAACTCAGCATCAGCCTTTTCTTTCCACTCGTTCATCATAATCGTTACCGTCTCTATAACTTCATTTTTTAAATCTTCTTTAATTCTCTCATGAGACACCAGAATATCAGCTCTTAAATTTTTTATATCCTCTCTATAATCCTTCCTCGTATCTTTAAGCAATTTCTTCATCTCACCTAGGATATTAACTTTAAGTTCCTCCTTTTCAGATTTCCTCTGTGAGATCTCCTCTTGGGAAGCAGCCAAACTCGAGCTCAGGGCATCAGCAGGGCCTATTTCCCTTCTTGTAGGATTTTTTTCCAGGAGCAGCGGGGGGGGGGGGGGGGGGGGGAGCGTTGCATCATGTTTTCTTATTAAAGTCGCGCGTCTGATGACGTCACGCACCTTTTAAACGCTACCGGAGCCATTCCCAGTCGTTCTCCCGTGGTAAGTACGTTTGACTGACCCCTATACCCCCCTTTTTACTTAAATTTTTAGCGGAGCTGTACTGGCGCAACTCCACCTACTCATGGCGCCAACCGGAAGTCTCCACTTCAGTAGAAGTTGCGATCACTGCCGTACATAGCATTGTATGGAATGATGATAACGCACACGCACAAAAATCCTATACTTCTAGCGGCGGAAGTCTGCAGGAACTGGAGGACACCGATGTGTGACAATAGACAATGGTCAATGGTCATAAATGCACCCAATATGTGCTAGTAATGCCCTGTTTGGCAGCTTGTTGACCCTTTGTATTCCCCCTCCTTCAGGGATTAGGAGCTGTTGCTGTGGAAGGAGAGACGAGGATGTGAGCGGCCATTGAGGGTGGCCAGGTGAGCATCCACCCCAGGCTGAGCTTCGAGGGGCTGCGCTTCAATGGAGGACCAAATGACGAGGCACAACAAGGAGAAGCGTTATGAGTGTGATGTGTGTGGCAAGGCCTGGCGGCACCCGAGCGAGCTGGTGATCCACCGGCCGGTGCACACGGGAGAACGTCCCTTCAACTGCTCAGAATGCGGCAAGAGCTTCACCAGCTCCAGCCACCTGCTGGAGCACAACCGCGTGCACTCTGGCGAGAGGCCCTTCAACTTCTCCGACTGCGGCAAGAGCTTCAAGATGGCGCAATCCCTGAAGATGCACCGGCGGGTGCACACGGGCGAGAAGCCCTTTGGCTGCTCCACGTGCGGCAAGAGCTTTTCCCGCATGTCGGGGCTGCGGCTGCACCGATGGGTGCACAACCGTGAGCGGCCCTTCATGTGCTCTGACTGCGGCAAAGGCTTCATGTTGTTCACGGACCTGAAGCAGCACAGGCACGTGCACACCGGCGAGTGCCCCTAAACCTGCAATGACTGTGGCAAGGTCTTCACCCACTCGAGCTCCCTGTTGAAGCACCAGCGCACACACACAGGCGAACGTCCCTACACCTGTGCCAAGTGGGCAAGGGTTTCATCCTGTCTGGCAACGTGTTGATGCACCAACGCACCCACACCGGCGAGCGACCCTACACCTGCGCTCTGTGCGGCAAGGGATTCGCCCAATCAAGCACCCTGTTGTTCCACCAGCGCACCCAAACCGGAGAGCGACCCTATACCTGCGCTCTGTGTGGCAAGGGATTCGCCCAATCAAGCACCCTGTTGTACCTCCAGCGCACCCACACCAGCGAGCGCCCCTACACCTCTGCCCAGTGCGGCAAGGCCTTCACTCGCTCCGACACCCTGCTGTTGCACCAGCGCGCCCACACTGGTGAGTGACCCTACACCTGTGCCCAGTGTGGCAAACCCTTCACTCGCTCTGGCAACTTGTTGACGCACCAGCGCACCCACACCGGGGAGCGTCCCTACACCTGCGCTCTGTGCGGCAAGGGATTCGCCCAATCAAGCAGCCTGCTGAACCACCAGCGCACCCACACTGGTAAGCGACCCTACACCTGTGCCCAGTGCGGCAAGGCCTTTGCTCGCTCCAGCACCCTGCTGTTGCACCAGTGCACCCACACTGGTGAGCGCCCCTACACCTGCACCCAGGGTGGTAAGGGCTTCATCCGCTCCACCCATCTGCTGTCCCACCAGCGGGTGCACACCGGCGACCATCCCTTCCCCAGTCCAGTGTGTGGAGAGCGCCTTGCCATGGCCTCCCACGCCCTGTCTCACCAGCCCGTGCACACCAGTGGCCAGCCCTACGACTGCCCGTACTGCGGTGAGGAGTTTAACAGGTCGCGGGGGTTGAGGCAGCACCGGCGGACCCACGCCAGCGAGCAGCTGCTCCCACTGTGACTAGAGAGCAAGGGAGCTGCAGGAGCACCAGTGGATACACACCGGAGCGAGACCCTTTGTGTGCGCTGAGTGTGGCAAGGGTTTCACGTGCATGTCCAGGCTGTGGCAGCACCGGCATACCCACAGCAGGGAGCGTCCCTTCCCCTGCCCGTCCTGTGGTAAGGGCTTCAGCCGCCTTGACCACCTGCTGCAGCACAGGCGAGTCTACACCGGCCAGTGCCCCTTCACCTGCCCGCTCTGTGGCAAGGCCTTTGCCCGCTCCTCCAGCCTATTGGCACACCGCCACGTGGATGGGTGCTGTTTAGGTAAACACAAAATATTGGATGGAATGGGTAACGTTTCGGGTTGCTTCTTCAGTCACCCATTTCTTACTCCAGCCTGTCCCACTGAGTCACCCCAGCATTTTGGTTTCCTTTTTCAAAACCAGCACCTGCAGTTCCTTGTTTTTAAGCCATTCCTTCCCTCCAGCCTGTATTAAAGCATGTCTGGCATTTAGCAAACATTGATGTATATATTATACACTTTTGGCCCAAATATCTTTCATTATAGGTTGGCCTAATTCATTTTCCCAGGTATGTCTATATGATTCCATCAATGGGACCTCGCTATCTGAGAGGGTATTATAAATATAAGTTGTTAATGTTTCCATATTAGGATATTTATTCAAACATTCATCAAGGATTTCTGGTTCCCTAACTCTTAAATCTTGTGTATTTAACATAATCTCTAAGTTGTATATATCTGAAAAAGTTATTTGAGTGCAGTCTATAAATCCGTTGTAACTCCGGAAATAAAAGAAAAATTCCTTTCTGATAAGTTGTCCCATCTTTTTAATTCCATGATTATTCCATTGTGTGAATCTTTTATCCAATATGGAAGGTTTAGATAAAGGGAAAACAGAGTGATATGTTGTCCAATTTTAATTTTAATTGTTTCCAGGTTCGTATACCACTATCTATTATAGGGTTTTCCCTATACTTTTTGTTTGTGCAATTTTGTGGGCGCCAACATAATCGGACCAATTTCAAAAGGCAAACAATATTCCTTTTCCATCCTTAACCAGTCTGGTTGCTGATCCATTTCTTCCAGCCAGAAATTCATATTTTTAATATGGACTGCCCAAAAATAAAACAAAAAATTTAGCAAAGCTAAACCTCCATTAGTCTTTGATTTACATGAATGTTTTTTCCTTATTCTATGATTCTTATAATCCCAAATGAAACTTGTAACAATGGAGTCGACTTTAAAACATAATAATTTTGGGATATATATCGGAATTGACTGAAATAGGTACAGCAATTGCGGCAAAAAGATCATTTTTTATAGCATTAATTCAACCAAACATTGAAATGGGAAGTGTTTTCCAATACTGAATATTCTTATTTAGTTTATTCTGTAACGGTGGGAAATTTGATTTGAATAAAGAAGTGTATGTCTTAGTTACATGGATTCCTAAATATTTAAATTTTCCTTAACAATTTTAAAAGGGGATTGTTTTGTACGTAAATTGAGTTCCGTTGTTGGCATGATTTTTCTTTAATCCTATTAATTCTATATCCTGAAAACTGACCAAATTTAGTTATTAGATTTGATAAGTTTGGAATACAAGTTTCTGGCTTTGTAATATATATTAACACATCATCTGCATACAAGGAGATTTTATTCATAGTATCTTTAGTATTATACCCGTGTATTTCAGGATTCATTTTCTGCTAATGGTTCAATTGCAAGAACGAATAATAATGGGGATAGCAGGCATCCATCACCGATATGGTTAATACTAGACTGAGTGTGGCCCATTGGGTCCCAGGATCACACGGGAGGGCTGGTCACCCAACACAATATTCCATCTCTCCACCAATTCCAATATTGCTGGCCAGTGGGGGGGAGGGGGTGATGCTTTCTTTTGCGGTAGTATGAGTGATGTGGGCCGAAGGTACTGGTTTCCAGAGCGCTAGTATGGTGTTTGCGGGCCAAATGGATTTTTGGGTTGGCAGCTCATTCACTGAGGCCTGGCAGTACAATCACTTGGACCTGGCAGACTGGCAGCTGTGAAACTGCCAGAAATTTTGCCCAAAACAGGTGACAGAATGCGAGAGATAAGGGGGAGAGGGTGGACTGAATGGATTATTGGGCTGGCAGTTCAGTCAATTATGGCTGGCGGGCTGGCAGTTCACTTACTCACAGCTGGTGGGCTGGCAGTTCAGTCACTTATGGCTGGTGGGCTGGTAGTTCTCTTACTCACAGCTCGTGGGCTGGCAGTGCAGCCTCCCACACCTGGTACGCTGGCGGTTCACTTACCCCCCCTCCCCCCGCTCCTTGCCATTCCTCTTCCCCCTACGCGTTCAGTGCATCTCCCCCACAACCTCCCCCCATGCACTCTTAGTGGCTGTCCCACAGAGCAGCCATTCCTGCCTATTAGGTTCCCATTGTGATGAAGAGCACACATGCATCAAAAGTGCAAAAAGGATATATTAAAGTTTAAAAGGTGAATTACTTAAAATATAAGAACAATTTAAATGTTAAAGATTAAAATTATTAAGTTATTTCTTGTTGTGTCTCTTGTCGTTTTATGCTGCTCATTGCCTCTTGATGACCATTTCCCGTTAAGGAAAGGAGACAATTTTAATGTATAGAGAAATTCAGCGGTCAAATTTTAAGAAATGTGTCAAATGTGGCATGGATGAAATCAATACAATCCTCCAGTGTTTCTGCTGATAGAAGCATGTCTTATGGGATTTCAATTTCATCGTCTTCATTCTTTAAAATCTTGTCTTCTCCAACTTACAATAAAAATAAAGATTAGTTGCCTTCTCCCTCTATCAATCGCATATTTATATGCAATTGAAACTTGGTGAAAGGTCTCCACAAGTAGGGTTTCTTGATGCAGGCATTTTCAACATCAGCATCATTTTCCCTTTTCACCACAGCAAGCAGTTGTCGAAAATCACCACAAATGATAAGAATGGCGCCAAAAGGCTTAGTGTTGCAGCAGACATCTTGAAGATATCTTGTCCATCACTTCAAAGCTTTCTCTCCTAATCATTGGACATTCATCCCAAACAATGACTCTCACTTGCCTCATGAAATGTGCCATCATAGAGTTCTTCTCAATGTTGCAGAATGTATCCTCGGCCACTTGGATGGGTATCTTGAATCGAGAATGTGTAGTTCTTCCACAAGGCATTAATGTAGCTGCTATCCCAGAGGATGCTACAGCAATAGCCACATCACCTTGACCCGTAACCTTTCCTGACATGATGTCGAAAAAGCAGCCTAAATACCAGTTCAGTTGTTAATGAACACTGAAAACATTGTGCTGAAAATCATTTCTTTGAGGCGGGGGCTGGCAGGGTGGGGTGGGGGATGGCAAATGCCATGCAGCCGAGGGAGGGGGCAGCTTCAGGCGGGGGGGGGATGTCCTCCAGTGGGGGATGTGGGCGGCTTCAGTAGGGGGCAGGAGGGGGTGCATCCTATAGCCAGGCGGAGGGCAGCGTCGAGGTGGGGGATGTCAGTGGGGGCGGTGAGCGACTTCCTCATGACCTCTGGACTCACTCACTGCCTTGGGATTAACTCATAGCCTTTGGACGGACTGACTGACTCACGGCTTGTGGAGTAAATGATGCCCGACTTCTGGAGTCACGTCTGACGTTTGTAAACTGAAAACTGTGTCATCTACATTGAGGAACAGCTTCTTCCCGACAGCCATCAGGCTATTCAACATAACAGATAAGCACTGAACTACGTAATTATTTGCAGTATTTGTTATTCGTTGATCACACTCACCCTCCGCCTCACACAGACACACACACACATTCACACACACACACAGACTCGTATACAAACACACAGTCTCATACACACACACACACTCATACACACACTCATACACGCATACGCACACATAGACTCAACCACATTCGCACGCACAGATCCATACACACATTCATACACACAGTCATACACACGCACATATTCACACACACAGACTCGAACACACACACAGACTCATACACACATTCAGACAAACACACACACTGACTTATGCACACATTCACACATACACACTCACACAAACACACACACACTCAGGCACACATTCACACACACACACAGACTCATACACACATCAACACACACACATTTTCATACACACACACAGACTCACACACATTCACACACACACAGACTCATACAAATTAACACACAGACTCACACTCACATTCACACACATACTCACACTCACAGACGTGAACACACACACACATTCACACACACTCATACACACACTCTGACTCATACACACACACACGCACACACACATACACACACACACACTCACACTCACACACATTCACACATACACACATTCACACACAGACTCAAACATACATTCACCCACAGACTCATCCACACATTCAAACACATACACACACACACACACATACGGACAATTTACAATCTTTACCAAAACCAATTAACCTACAGAGAGAAGGGAAGGGAAGAGAGAAAGAGCGAGATAGAAGGGGAGAGAGGGGGATAGAGCGACAAGGGGAGAGAGAGTGGGAAAAAATAGAGAGAGAGATAGAAGGGTAGAGAGAGAAGGGGTGGAGAGAGAGCGAGATAGAAAGGGAGAGGGAGTGGGAAAAAGAGATAGATAGAAGGGGAGATGTGTATGGGTATGAGGGAGAGGGAGAGAGAGAGATGAATTGCATTGGTGGTTGATCGCAGTTCAATTGGTGATATCTGCAGGATTATGGATTATGAAGTCCAAGACCGATATCTCTCCTCTCTCTCCCCTTCTCTCCCCCCCTCTCTCCTCCCTCTCGCTCTCCCCTTCTCTCTCCCTCTCCCCGCTCACTCTCTCCCTCCCTCTCTCTTTCCCCGTCTCTCCCATCTTATCTCGCTCAACTCCTCTCTTTCCCTCTCTTCCCTTCTTTCTCTCCACCTCTCTGTCTGTAGGTTAAATGGCTTTAGGGAATATAAACTGTCCCCAGTGTGTGTAGGATAGTGTTAGTATACGGGGATCGCATGGACAAGGTGGGCCGAAGGGCCTGTTTCCACGCTGTATCTCTGAACTAAACTGAACCAATCAACAATCTATCTCTGCCTTAAATATATCCGCTGACTTGTGGCCTCCACCTCCCTCCATGGCAATGAATCCCACAGATTCACCACCCTCTGGCTAAAGAAATTCCACCTCATCTCCTTCCTAAAAGTACGTCCTCCAATTCTGAGGCTGTGCCGTCTGGTCCTAGACTCTCCCAATGGCGTAAACATCCTCTCCACATCCACACTATCCAGGCCTTTCACTATTCGGTGAAGTTTCAATGAGGTCTCCGCTCATCCTTCTAAACTTCAGCAAGTGCAGGCCTAGCACTGACAAACGTTAATCGTACATTAGTTAACCCAGTTGTACGTTCCTGGGATCTGTTCCTGTAAAAAAACACCTCTCCAGAGCCAGCACATCCTTCCTCAGATACGGAGCCCAAAACTACTCGATAAGGCTCCAAATGCGGCCTTGTCGAACCTCGGCGTTTATGGCCCTGTTTTTGTACACGAGCCCTCTCAAAATTCGGTGGCAAGAACAAAAAATCCCAGAAGATCCCAGTCAAGCATGATGTCCCCGTCGCAAATCCATGCTGACTCGGAACGATCCTGTTCCTGCTGCCCAAATGTGTGGCTATTTCATCTTTTATAATTGACTCCGGCATCTTCCCCACCACTGATGTCAGGCTGAGGTTGTCCACTTTGGCGGCAAAAACAAGGGGGAAGATTATTATCTCAATGGGGTTAGGTTAGGTAAGGGGGAGGTACAGCGAGACCTGGGTGGCCTTGTACACCGGTCACTGAATGTTAGCGTGCAGGTAAAGCAGGCAGAGAAGAAAGCTAATGGAATGTTGTCCTTCATAACAAGAGGATTTCAGTATAGGGGTAAAGAGGTTCTTGTGCAGTTATAGTGTTCTGGTGAGACAACACCTGGAGTATTGTGTACAGTTTTGCCATGTTGGACTTCATAACAAGAGACCACATCTGGAGTATTGTGTGCAGTTTTGGTCTCCTAATTTAGGAAGGACAACCTTGTAATCGAGGCAGTACAGCGCAGGTTCACGAGATTGATCCCTGGGATGGCGGAACTGTCATATGAGGAAAGATTGAAAAGACTAGGCTTGTACTCACTGGAGTTTAGCAGGATGAGGGGGATCTTGTAGAAACATATAAAATTATAAAAGGACTGGACAAGCTAGATGCAGGAAAAATGTTCCCAATGTTGGGCGAGTCCAGAACAAGGGGCCACACAGTCTTTGAATAAAGGGGAGGTCATTTAAGACATAGATTAGATAAAACGTTTTCACCCAGAGAGTTGTGAATCTGTGGCCAATTGGGACTGAGATTAGGAGAAACTTTTCTACCTGAGAATCAGCCATGATCACAATGAATGGCGGTGCTGGCTGGAAGGGCTGAATGGCCTCCTCCTGCACCTATTTTCGATGTTTCAATGCTAACTGGTCTATGAAGCCACGATCTATCGAGGACTAAATCGTTGACACAATTGTAGAATCTGTGGCCACAGGAATTTTATTTGTAGATACAACATAGCCATGGTCACTTGATTCCAAGACATGAAGCTGGAACGAGGACTGGATTTCCAGTTTTGGCCCATGGGCGACTGAGATCCCAGCACGCTAAGATGCCGGCCGATTCTCCTCCTCGGAGACATTTTTTTCATTCAAAATCTTCATGAGGATTCTGTTCAGGTC
>OY740829.1:1302027-1329527 GCA_963514005.1 Raja brachyura | reverse complement strand
GAGCCACCTGGATATCGTCTGGACTGTCACTCGATGGTGAGGTCTTTTATGAGTGCCAAGCAGGTATTTCTCCATTCCTCTGATGCTCCTCGTCACCTTGATGTAGTAACGGATATGAGTGGCTAAACATAGCCGAGCATCTGCAGGGTATGCCGGGAACTTCAGCTGCAGCCCTGCGCACCCAGGTCTATGCTGCTTAAGTAGCTCATCGATGAAAAAGACTACTTCTCCGGGGGTCGACGTCATCCTGTCAATACGTAGTTTGTGGAGCGTCTGAACCCGCTGTGCTGAAGTCAGCGCTAGTAACATCACCAGTTTCATGGTGAGTTTGTCCAGTTGTAACCCTTCCATGGGTGACCACGACCTGAGCAGGGTAAATACATCCCTGACATCCCAGGTGATGTGATAGCGTGGTGTAGGCGGATTCAAATTGAATATTCCCCGCATTAGTCTGGACACTAGCCTGTTTGATCCTACCTCGATGTTGAGGTAGAATGACAACGCACTCCTGGCGCTGTTGATGGCACTGTAACTTAAGTGTTCATCATGGTGCAACCCCGCGAGGAATTCCAGGACGTCGGCTATGGAGACATCATCATAGGTGATGCGAGAGCGGCTGCAGTAGGCTTCCCACTTGGCGATGTGGGAGAGGTATCTTCGCCTGGTTGACTCTCGATGTGATGCCCCAATGGTGTTCATGGTTCGGGTGGAGAGGCCATACTGCAACCATGGCCTGGTCAGAACCTGCAAGCCAGTAAATTTAAATAGGCATGGCAGGGGTGTGACTCCCCTGAGACAGGGTGAGAAACTAATTGCGGGCAACCCTCCAAAGGGACCCAGGGTTGACTAATCATGTCAAAGACCAACGGATACCAAGGCTGTGTGGGCCAGTCGGGTATGATAAGAATGCCCCGAGCGGCATCCATCTTGACTTTTTGTAATACCCGACTGATGAGGCAAAACGGGGGGAATGCGTAGAAAAACCAACTCCCCCAGTCTAGCGAGAATGCATCCATCGCTAATGCCCCAGGATCTGGTTCCCATGAAACGTATGTTGGTACCTGATGGTTCAACCGTGACGCAAAGAGGTCAATATCCGGTTGACCAAATTTGGCTGTAATTTTGGCAAATATTTGAGGATGCAACATCCACTCAATATTATCGTTAAATTTGCGTGACCTGGTGTCTGCCACTGTATTAAGCCTACCTGGCAAATAGGTGGCTGAAATCCAAATATCCCGATCAATACACAAGAGCCAAATGGTATTAGCCAATTTGTCACATGAGACTGACCTGGTACCGCCCATATGGTTTAAATATGCCACCGCCGTGGTATTGTCTATTTGGATACGGACATGAGCTCCACCGAGATTGGAACAATAAGCCCGAAGTCCGTGAAATGCTGCAAGCAGCTCCAAATAGTTTATCCCTTGCGATAGCAACATGCTAGCTTCAAGGGTGTCCCACCTGCCCCCACAACTAGAACAGCTGTCCGTAGCTCCCCAGCCTTGGGAGCTTGCGTCAGTTTGCAAATATACCACCGGATTGGGCACAATAATGGGTTTGAAAGACCTGCCAATATTGGACACCCACCATTGTAGCTCAACCTCAGCATTAGGAGGCAGCCGCATTGGTCTGTCGAAATGACCAGCGTTCTTTTTTCAACGCGGCAATCTTGGCTCTTTACAAATTTTGATAATGCAAAGGCCCGTATTGGGCTGCCGGAAACAACGCTACGATTTTGCCAATCACCTTAGCTGTTTGCCGGATAGATGGTATACTGGCGAATGCAAGATCCTGACATGCTTGGGTGACATCCTCAACCTTGTTAGTTGGTATGGTGGCCCTCATTTGATTGGAATCCACCGTGAAGCCCAGATAATCCATAACCTGGGACGGGTAGAACTTGGACTTGTCTGGATGGACAATAAACCCCAGCCGCTGAAATATCGTGACAGTGGCCGAAACTGCCCTCTCAGCTGCCTCCAGGGTTTTGCCAATAATCAGGATATCATCCAAATAGGCCTTTACAATATGTTGTTGTTTTCTTAATTGGGCCATAATAGGCTTGAGCAATTTAGTAAACAGCCTAGGGGCGGTTGTAAGCCCATTTGGCAAAGCCCTGTATTGCCAGAGCTGACCCATCCAAACACATTTCAGAAACTTCCGGTGATGTTTCCGAATGGATACTGAATAGTATGCATCTTTTAAATCAATGCATGCCATAAAGCAACCATGTGAAATCAGTGATTTGGCTGTCTCAAAAGTGTCCATTTTAAAATGGGTGTATGTTACAAAAGTATTCAGCTGGGTCAGGTCAATAATCACTCGACAACCTCCATCCTTTTTTGGTCTAGTAAAGATATTGGAGACAAATTCAATAGGTTCGTGCATAGTTTTCTCTATCACGCCTTTTTGTTCCACACGAAAAATGTCAGCTGTGCCTGCTGCCTGTTCAACGGCAGACAGCGTAAACTTCCGTTTAGGCATATGCTGGGATGGAGGAATGTCCCCGTGAATAAATTCAATAGTATGACCCCGAATATTCTGCAAAATAAACTCATCTGAAGTAACAGTCTCCCATGCCTCAGCAAAGAACCGGAGTCGCCCTCCAAAATGTGATGTTAAAGGAACAGGAAAAAGAAAACCAGACCGCCTTACCTCCATGGTCACCGGCGGTCCTTGACATGTTTGGTTGGCCGCGGAGGTGCTGGGTTTGGTTGATGGTGGGGTGCCTTCATTTTCCACTGAGATCTTTGTGGACCTGACCCCAAAAAAGACCGCTGCTGCTGGGCTTGTTGATAACGGTGCGGCATTGATCCATATGGTCTGGTTGCTGAAGTGGCCGAGCCTCGCGGTCGAGCAGGTGGAGCTTTTGGCACCGACGGTCTGGGGGCGATCTGAGACCGCATAAGTCCCACCGTTTTGGCTACCTCATCAAGCCTTTTCACTCTTTTCGGAAGATCCTCTCCGAAGAGTTGTCGGGGCGGCGGTGGCGGTGGTGGTTTGCACAACCCGGCGAACTTGGGGTTGATGGATGGACGGATGCTGTGTTTCCGAAAGGCATTAATCTCGTGTTGAGTGGCACACAAAAGTGCCAAAGCATCCTCCTGGTCCAAGGAAAGATCACCACCATCAATCGACCGTGCAAAAGCGGTAATACCGGCCGTAAGGAGTTTTAAAATCCGCTGAAGCTTCAGCTCCTGATGGCGGATGGCCACGCCGATGTTGTCCCATATGGGCGTATTGACCACAGGCACATTAAGGGCATTGCAGTTGGAAGGAGGCTTGTGGCGAAGAATGGCCTGCGAGAGAACTTCCTCCTGGAGCTGGTGGTTCGTAAGGAAGTCCACCGTGGCCGCCAATTTGGGTTGAAGCGGCAGACCAGTCGTGGCCGGGGCCGCGAATTTTGCCGCTACATCCAGCAGCTCTTCTGTCGGTGGCTCCGAAAGAGCTGGTGTAGGGTCAAACCCTTCTTCCTCTGGCAATTCGCTGGCGATGGAAGATGGTGAGACGGCCCTGTGCCTGTCGATGTTGGTGGCTGCCTGCTGTTGTTGATTATGGAGCAGAAGCTCCAGCAGCCGCTCCATGCGGTCAATACGCCCACCACCCTGAACACTCGAGTGGTCGGAGTCCTCCGGTTCAGACAATATGCCGGGGCTCCTGTCATCGGCCCGCACCTCGTCGAGGTGATCTCGGTGCCGGAAGTTGTCGCTATCGGCCGCCGAAGCGAAACCGCGCGATTCCCGCGCGGGAGGGGTGTTCATCCGCCTCTTCTTGGCGGGAGCAGTAGCCGTTGCCACAAAGGGCCCTGACGGCTGGGGGTCGGCTCCAGCAGAAGCATGGAGCGACGCCCGCGCGCGCTTACCGGCTGTCCACATTGTGGACGATGCCGGCGCATGGTCTCGTCCACCCATCCATGGGGGACTCGGCGACCGAGGCGGGACCGTACCCAAGCCCCCGTCCCGGCGGCGGGGTTTGGGAGTTGGGTAGCAGACCTCACAGACCCAGATCCCGCCGTTGCACCAGACCGCAGCTTGGCGGCAGGTGAAGCCTTGGCCCGAACTGGGTTAGGCTTGCGAGCTCCTCCCCTGCCCTTCATCGAAAGGCTAGCGGAGGGGGGGCGTGCAGCTGCACAAGACCCCTTCCCCGTGGTCGCCACTGGCGACATTGTGCAGGGTCCACCTGTTCGGATGGCACCCCGTTGTCGTCCTCCACAAACTCCTCCTCGGAGCTGTGTCGAGTCAGCGGGTCCCGACCTGCGGCAGCAGGAAGCACCGGAATCTCCGCCTTTCTCCCGGCCCCAGGTGTAGCCGATGATGAGGGCGTTGGGCCGGTAGAGCGACGACTTCGACCGGACATATCGAAACTCCAATCTACACCCTTGCTGAAAGACAAAACAGACAGCAAGGGCCAACCAACTTAATGTTAGTTTAACTTACCTAAGCGGCTCCTTATGAAGGGCTGGCGGGGAGCGCACCCCACCGCCAGCCGTCAGCACAATGCGTTGCGACGATATGTCGCGCATGCGTGCCGGCGGGCTCTTCACGAAGTCACTCACGTGACTCCGAAATGAAATAGTTAATCCCCAATGTATTGAATAGGGTTAGTTCTTGTGCACTCCATCTACCTCCACAACTAGTGGTGGTATTAGTAGCTCCCCAACCTTTGGCACTGGCATCAGTTTGTAAGATGATCGAGGGATTGATGATAGTGATGGGTTTGGAACAATTTTGGGCATTATCCATCTACCAATTTAATTCAGTTTTTGCCTTTTCTGGTAACTTCATGGGCCTGTCGAAATGGCCTGCATGACTTTTGAGAGCTATAATTTTAGCTCTTTGTAGGTTTTGATAATGTAATGGCCCGAATTGTGCTGCGGGAAAAGCAGCCACTATCTTCCCAATTACCCTGGCCACCTGCCGTATGGATGGATCCTTGATGCCAGTAAGGCTCCTGCAAGCCTCTATCAAGTCCACCACCTTGTTTGGTGGTAAAGTGATAGACATTTGCACCGAGTCGATAGTAAACCCCAAGTAATCCATGCTAGTTGAGGGTTTCAACTTTGATTTATCTGGATGTATGATGAACCCCAGCTTTTGAAAGAGATGTTTCGTGGCTAAAAGACTGATTCCTGGGATGTCAGGACTTTCATATGAGGAAAGATTGGATAGACTCGGTTTGTACTCGATGGAATTTAGAAGATTGAGGGGGGATCTTATAGAAACCTACAAAATTCTTAAGGGGTTGGACAAGCTAGATGCTGGAAGATTGTTCCCGATGTTGGGGGAGTCCAGAACAAGGGGTCACAGTCTAAGGATAAGGGGGAATTCCTTTAGGACCGAAATGAGGAAAACATTCTTTACACAGAGAGTGGTGAGTCTCTGGAATTCTCTGCCACAGAAGGTAGTTGAGGCCAGTTCATTGGCTATATTTAAGAGGGCGTTAGATGTGGCACTTGTGGCTAAAGGGATCAGGGGGTATGGAGAGAAGGCAGGTACGGGATACTGAGTTGGATGATCAGCCATGATCACATTGAATGGCGGTGCAGGCTCGAAGGGCCGAATGGCCTACTCCTGCACCTATTTTCTATGTTTCTATGTTTCTAAAACTGCCAATGTAGCCGTTTCCAAATTCTCCCCAACAATGAGGATAGCATCAAGATAGGCCATTACAGTGTGATTCTGTTTTCTTAAATAGGCCAAGGCTGGTTTCAATATTTTGGTAAACAGTCTGGGTGCTGATGATAACCCATTGCTGTCCCCGAACAGCAGATTTGGTGGTTGAGAGTTACCTGGTTTACACAACCCCGCAAACTTGGGGTTGAGTGCCGGTTTCATGATGCTCTTCCTGTAATTATTGATTTCATACTGTGTGTTGCACAGTAGAGCCAGGGAATCTTGTAGTTCCTCCTGTAACTCGATTCCCACCGCAGTTCTGGCCACTGCCGTAATCCCAGCGGTCAAAAGCTTCAGGATCCTCTGAAGTTTGACTTCTTGCCCTCTTATCATTGGGCTTATGTTCCCACAAATAGGGTTGTTCACCGCGGGAACATTCAATGAGTTACAATTCTCCGGAGCTAAGTATTTGTCGGCTGTGGCATTGATGGCCTGCTCCTGAAGCTGGTTGGTAGCCATATAATTGATGCTAGCTGCCAGCTTAGTGTGGATAGGTAGGCCTTTCTGTGAAGGCACTGCATGCTTATTTACCATATCCAGTAACTCTTCTTGCACCCCAGACACAGTCGGTTGTTCAGCCAACTCCCCCTCTTCAGGGTCAGCCCAGTTCTGACCCCCAATGCTCCCCTGCGAAGAGACATTAGGCAGTCCGTGATAGGATCCTGCCGGGGGCCTGCGAAAAGGCCCACCGTGACTCTGCCCCTGCAAAAGAAGGTCGCGCTGGAGCAACTGCTCCACCTTCCGCTCCATGCGGGCTAGACGACCTCCGTCGCTATCAGTGAACGGGGTGTCCTCGGGACCGGACCCAGATGAGTCGGCGGCCCCGTCCGGCTTTCGGGTGGATTTACCACCTGACCGCGGCGTACCTGCGGCCCTCATAGGCGAAAAGTCGGGAGCTGCAGGTAACACCTGTAGCTCAGCAGAAGCGGCATGCTGCTGGCTGCTCTCCATGGCAGCAGCTCTTGCCGCTGCTCTCTTTGATTTTCGCGACTCCATAGTGGTATCCTGCAAAAGAAATATACTGAGTCGCCAACGCTCACCCCTCCGGTGAGACTTACCTTGCGTAAGCTTTTTTAAACTCATGTTCGTTCTTTCCGACATCGTTTGTATTCACGACCTCTTCTGGCTGTTCACCTTCGCCCTTGAGGATTGTCTGCACTCCTCCCGACTGTCGCTTCCGCATGCGAACGACGACATGTCGCGCATGTCGCGCATGCGTGCTGGCGGGGTCTTCACGTAGTCACTCACGTGACTCCGAAGTAAAATCGCTATCTGCACCTTCAACTCATCCACCTTATTACGAATGCTCCTCGCATTGAGACACAAAGCCTTCAGGCTTGTTTTTACAACACTCTTACTCCTTATACAATTATGTTGACAAGTGGCCCCTTTCACATCGATCCCTATTACACTTGGCCATACTCTCCTATCCCTTCGTGAACTTCCTTTCCCGTTAATTCTGGGGTCATTAACCATCCATTTACTCTCTTTCCCTTTAACTCCGTCCTCGACTATCCCATTTGACACCCCCACCCCCCTTATTCAGTTTAAAACCATCCGTGTAGCAGTGGCAAACCTGCCGGCCAGAATGCTGGTCCCCCACCTGTTAAGATGCAATCCGTCCCTTTTGTACAGTTCCCCCTTACTCCAAAACAGATCCCAGTGATCTAAGAATCTAAATTCCTGCCCCCTGCACCAGTTCCTCAGCCACACATTCAGGTCCCGCTCTCTGAAGTCCCGCTGCAAAATATTCATCCCCTTCTTTCCGACATCGTTTGTATTCACGACCTCTTCTGGCTGGTCACCTTCGCCCTTGAGGACTGTCTGCACTCTGTCCGTAACATCCTGGATCCTGGCACCAGGAAGGCAGCACACCATGCTCGAATCCCGTCTGTTGCCGCAAAAACCCCTGTCCGTACCTCTCACAATGGAGTCTCCAACTATAATGGCGTTGCCCGACTTTGGCCTCTTTGCTTTTGGCTCAACTGCCCTTTTTGTTTGGCACGCCAGTCCGCCGCTCAGTGAGATACCGTCTTCTGTCCCGGCAGCTTCCACGTGGGTGAACCCGTTCACAAGAGGTACAACACCCGGGGACCTTTGCATCCCATGTTTTCCTCCCTTTCTCACCGTCACCCACCTTCTCTCTTCTAGTGCCTTGGGTGTAACAATCTTACTGAAGGACTTGTTGAGGAACGACTCAGTTTCTCGGATGAACCTGAGGTCATCCACTTGTTTCTCCAGTTCCCCAACACGGTCCTTCAGGAGCTGTACCTGGATGCACTTCTCACATTTGTAGCATCCAGAGGCACCAGCAGTGTCCTTGACCTCCCACATACTGCAAGCATCACACTGCATCAGCTTGCTTGACATCTCCTTCTTTTGCCTCGGTCTCTCCCTATCCAGTGTTTTGCGCAGCCTCCTGTCCAAAGACTCACACTTTACTCACAGGTCACTGCCCTCCCCAAGAGCTGCCTTGCTTGTATTGACTGGCCAATTGCCTAATTTACAAACCAAATTCCTCAGTTTTCAACTGTTTTCCCTCTCTGACTCACTGGGAACTCTCCTCCCAATCGGGCTAGAGCCAATCAGTGCTTTCTCCTGCTTCTCGTTGCTGCTGTTGCTTCAAAGTCCACGGGAACACTGAGACGTAACCATACAGAGCCACTTGAACTTATGTCCCATGGTCATTGATTCCCCCACTGGGAAAACTAATATGCATCCAGAGGCGGATAAGGAGGGTGTTGAGGAGGAGGGGGTTGGTGGAGGGAGAGGGAGAGAGAGAGAGGTGCAGGGAGGGGGACACGCAGGGGGTTGGGGATGATGGGAGGGGGATTTGGTGGAGGGAGAGGGAGATGGAGGTGCAGGGAGGTGGAGCGGGATGGGGACAGGCAGGGGCTTGAGGAGGTGGGAGGGCGTGTTGGTGGAGGGAGTGGTGCAGGGAGGTGCAGGGAGGTGGAGAAGGATGGGTTTGGGGAGAAGGGGAGGGGGGTTGGTGGAGGGAGGGGGAGAGGGGGGTGCAGGGAGGTGGAGTGGGAGGGGGACAGGGAGGGGGTCGAGGAGGAGGAGGAGGGGACGGGGAGTTGGTGGAGGGAGAGGTGCAGGGAGGTGGAGTGGGAGGGGGACAGGCAGGGGGTTGAGGAGGAGGGGAGGGGGGGGGTTGGTGGAGGGAGAGGGTGAGGGAGGTGCAAGGAGGGAGACAGGCAGGGGTTGAGGAGGAGAGGAGGGGCAGTTGGTGGAGGGAGAGGTGCCGGGAGGTGCGGGGAGGTGCATGGAGGTGGAGAGGAAGGGGGTTGGGGAGGAGAGGAGGGGGGGTTGGTGGAGGCAGAGGGAGAGGGAGGTGCAGGGAGGGGGACAGGAAGGGGGTTGAGGAGGAGGACGAGTTATTGGAGTTAGAGGGAGGTGTAGGGAGGGGGGCAGTGAGAGGGGTGAAGGTGGGGGTGAGTGTGGGTGTGAGTGTCGGGGTGGGGAGAGGATGACAGGGGTGTAGATGGTGTGGGAGGGGGTGCAGAGGGAGGGGTGAGTGTGGGGGTACATGGTGTAGGTATGTTACAAAGCTTCCGTGGGGCAGTGCTGCAGTTCTGCCGCTCCCCGTGTGCATGACGTTGGCGCCTTTCAGAGGGGGGCGGGCTTAAAGTGCCATTTTTCCACGGGCAGGGAAAATCGATCCATGTCGGGCGATTTCGTTGCCGAAGAAAATTCGCTCCGACATTTCATGAATGAAGGTATTTTAAAATTACTCTAAATTATTTATTAACTAGAGTAATTTGAAAATCACCTTCAAAAGCCGTGAGAACCGACAACCGGAAGGATTTGGCGTAGGGGAGAAAAAAGGTAAATAGTTTATTTTTATATTAAAAGTTGGTTTTTCGGGAGGCTTTAATAATATTTTCATGTTGCGAAATGGGGTCCCAAAAAATGTATGAACAAACAGTATTTTTTCCTCCCGACTTCACTGCTAACCGCAACGTTCCAATCCACCGGTTTCTACTAAAACCCACTCGCTAGTTGATTTAAATGGCCATTAATTTACAGGCCTTAAACACTAAATTCCTTCTATTTTGCCCAGAAATTCATGAAAATGAGATTTAAAAATTATGTTATATTGTGGATTATTGTGTGAATGTTATTTGGACACTTAGGCAATTTTAAAAAAGTTTATCTTTTCTTAAGAAATGGATAGATGTTTAGATCTACTCACTGAATTTTGTAATTAGCTACAATTAGATCACTAACTAAGTATATGCTTTAATTTCAGGTAATCCAAGTAAGATTGTTCCATATTTGTTTCAGAATGCTTCAATCAGAATGCGGCATTTAACACAATCATCCCCTCCAAGCTGGTTACCAAACTCGTAGAACTGGGTCTCTGCGCGTCCCTCTGCAATTGGATACTCCACTTCCTCATCCACAGACCACAGTCTGTTCGTATTGGTGGAAATGTGTCAGACTCGATATCAATCAGCACGGGAGCACCTCAAGGCTGCGTGCTCAGCCCCTTGCTGTACTCACTCTATACTCATGACTGTGTAGCCGGACATAGCGCTAACTCCATCATCAAGTTCGCTGATGACACCACTGTTGTGGGACGTATCACTGATGGGGATGAGTCCGAGTATAGAAGAGAGATCGAGCGACTGTCCATCTGGTGCCAGCACAATAACCTGGCCCTCAACACCAGCAAAACCAAGGAACTGATTGTGGACTTTGGAAGGAGTAGGATGGGGACCCACAGTCCTGTTTATATCAACGGGTCGATGGTTGAAAGGGTCAAGAGCTTCAAATTCCTGGGCGTGCACATCTGAGAAGATCTTTCCTGGTCCGAGAACACAGATGCAATTATTAAGAAAGCTCATCAGCGCCTCTACTTCCTGAGAAGATTACGTAGAGTTGGTCTGTCAAAGGGGACGCTTTCTAACTTGTACAGGTGTACAGTAGAGAGCTTGCTGATTGGTTGCATCGTGGCTTGGTTTGGGAACTTGAGCGCCCTGGAGAGGAAAAGACTAAAGTAGTAAACACTGCCCAGTCCATCATCGGCTCTGACCTTCCTTCCATCGAGGGGATTTATCGCAGTCGCTGCCTCAAAAAGGCCGGCAGCATCATCAAGGACCCACACCACCCTGGCCACGCACTCATCTCCCTGCTACCTTCGGGTAGAAGGTACAGGAGCCTGAAGACTGCAACAACCCGGTTCAAGAATAGCTACTTCCCCACAGCCATCAGGCTATTAAATCTGGCTCGGAACTCTGAACATTAATATCCCTCCCTCTGTTATTTGCACTTTATTAATTGGTGTATTTATGGATAGAATTGCCTTCTATGTTCTGTTGTGCTATGCAAAGAAAGGTTTTCATTGTCCTGTCAGGGACACATGACAATAAACTATTTTGACTTTGACTTTGAATCTACAATAACTGAAAATTTCATTGAGTTCTCTTATTTTTTAAGAAAGTTATGGGCTTTTAACTTTTCCAGATCACAGCTTTTGCCTTAAGTCAATTGAAAGGCAATGAGATGCTCATTTCCGAGTATGAAAATGGCCATAACTTTCTTAATACTATGAAATATATGAAAGTGAATTAGGTGTCAAATTAAACTTTTTTTTATGCTTTATCTGATGGGATAAATCTCAAAATGTTGTAACATTGCTACATGGTGTGGGGGTGAGGGGTGAGGGGGAGAGTTGAGGGAGTGTGAGAGGAATGGGGTAGACAGGGGTGGGGAGATGGCGAGGGTAGAAGGAGGGTGAGAGAGAGAGAGATGGAGGAAGGGGATGACGGAGGGAGGGGCAGAAGTGTAGCCAGAGTGTGGGTCAGAAGGAGGGGCGCAGGGATTGGGATGGACACAGGTCGGGCCTGAGGGACGGGAGTGGGTGGGAGGGATTTGCAGTGGGAGAGCGAGGGGGGTGGAGGATCAGAGGGAGAGCAGTTGGGGAGGGAGGTTTGGGGACAGGGAAGGTAACAGGGAGGGGCGAGGGAGTGGAAAGTGGGAGGAAAGGAGAGAGGGGGTGAAGGGCGGAAGTGGTGAGGGAGGGGATATGGAGTGGGATTGGGATGGGGGTGTTGAGAGGGAGGGAAGAGGAGATGGTGGGGGAGGGGCGAGAAAGTGGTATGGGAGGTGAGTTGGAGAGGCTGGGGAGAGGAAGGGGGAGAGGAAGTGGGAGTGGGTGGGGAAGGGGAGAGGGATGTGGAGGGGTAAGAAATGTTGTTTCCAAGGAGCAAGGAAGGGGAGACGGAGGGGAGATGGCGAAGGGCGAAAGGCAGAGTGTGGGAGGTGCAGGGGAGGGGAGGGCGAGTCGAATGATGTGGATAGGTGGATAGAGAGGAGCGAGCGCCGGAGGGATAGGAAGGCAGGGGAGGGCAGAAGGACAGGGGCACAGTGGGTAGGAGATGGGAAGGGGATGGAGAGATGGTAGAGGAAGGGTGAGAGGGCGAGGAAGATGGTGGGACGGAGGGGTGGTCAGTGTGTGGGTCGGAAGGAGGGGAGGGGGGAGGAAGAGTGGGGGAGAGGGAGGGAGAGTTGGAGGGGAGTGGGTGAGGGAGGGGGAGGGGGAGAGCGAGAGGGAGAGCGAGTGGGAGGGGGAGTGGGAGGGGGTGAGGGAGGGGGAGGGGGAGGGGGAGTGGGAGGTAGAGTGGGAGGGGGAGTGGGAGGGGGACATGGACGGGGAGAGGGAGGGGGAGTGGGGGAGGGAGAGGGAGGGGAGAGGGAGGGGGAGAGGGAGGGGGAGTGGGAGGGGGAGTGGGTGGGGGAGTGGGTGGGGGAGTGGGAGGGGGAGTGGAAGGGGGAGGGGGAGAGGGGGGGGGAGAGGAAATTGGGAGAGGGAGGGGGAGTGGGAGGGGGAGTGGGAGGGGGGAGGGAGGGGGAGAGGGAGTGGGAGGGGGAGAGGGAGGGGAGAGGGAGTGGGAAGGGGAGGGGGAGGGGAGAGGAAATGGGGAGAGGGAGCAGGACTCAAGCATCTTCCCCACTACGGTGTCAGTCTATGATGTCAGCCCTGATTTCTTTCTCCCTCCTTTCATAAACAGTGCCGTTACATTCGCTGCCCTCCTGCCCAGGGGAAGTGATGCAGTTAAAATAACATTGGGAAACTAAGACCAATTATCCACGATTTCTTGGACCACATCCTAGAATATTCTGGGATGCAAACAATTCGACCCTGCGGTTATACCTGCCTTTATTTCCAACCGTTTTCCTAACACCATTTCCTGACTGATGTGGATGATCTTCAGTTCCACCCTCCCGCTAGATCCTCAGTCCCATAGTTTTTCTAGGAGTTTGTTTGTGTTTTGACAGATCGGAACATAGATTTATAGAAAAAATAGATGCAGCAGGAGGCCATTCGGCCCTTCGAGCCAGCACCGCCATTCAATATGATCATGGCTGATCCAACAGATTGTCTCCCGTTCCGGCTTTTTCCCATATCCCTTGATTCCCTTAGTCCGAACAGCTAAATTTATTTCTGCCTTGAAAACATCCAGTGAATTGGTCTCCACAGCCCTCTATAGCAGATAGGTCCATAGATTCACAACTCTCTGGGTGAAAATATGTTTCCTCATCACTGTCCTAATGAGCTCCCCCTTATTCGTAATCTGTGACCCCAGGTTCTGGAATCCCCCCTCATCGGGAACATTTTTCCTGCGTCTAGCCTGCCCCATCCTCTAAGAATGTTTTATGTTTCTACACTGTAAGATCCGTTATCATCCAAATTCCAATGAATACAAGATCCATTCTTTCATCACATGTCAGTCCCGCCATCCCGGGCATTAACCTGGTAAACCATCGCTGCACTCCCTCAATAGCAAGAATGTCCTTCCCCAAATTCGGAGACCAAAATTGCACACAGTGCTCCAGGTGCGGTCACACCGGGCCCTGTACCACCGCAGTAGGACATCCTTGCTCCTAAACTGAAATCCTCTCGCAATGAAGGTTTTATTCCTTAGTGAAGACAGGACTAAAGTGCATGTTTACTGGGCTTGTGGGATGTGAAGGAGGCTGTCTCAGACGACAGTGACATGGAGATTAGGGTCAAAAAGGGGAGTGAGCAACTGGACCTCCTCAACTGGTCAACAGGGCCCATTCAAAATGTATTCGCTACTCTACTCACTGCGACCTGCGCGAGATAACCAGTGATGAGGTGTTTGAGCAGTTATCAATCAGATCCAGAAGCAGGGCCAGAAATGGGGCGGTGGAAATAGCAGATGGTGATTATTCTCAGCAAGTGTGAGATGCTGCACTTTAGCAGCTGAAAAGTAAACGCAAACTACACAGTTAATGGCACAGCCCTAAACATAATTGCAGTACAAAGGTATCTTGGGATCCGTGGACGTCCCAAAACTGTTGAAGGTGCTTTATTCATTAAATAGATTTAATAAGGTTAGCAGTGAGCACTTTCGATGGCACCAGACCATTTCCAATTCTGCTGCGTCCTCTGCTGCATCTCTTGGGTTCTGCAGCGGGTTCCAACACTAACCGCTATCTCCACTACGCCACAACACTGACGAACAAACCATTAACACATCGTTGCCTCACCTTAGAGTTTCGTTACGCACCAAACTCCAAAGATGCCAGCTAATACCGTCAGTTGCTTCTGCACCAAGGATGAGGTGTTCCAAACCAGAGCAACGGAGATGTCCTCATCCTTTAGGGAATGGGGACATTCTCTCCTCTCCAACCTCATCTATTGCATCCGCTGCTCTAGGTGTCAGCTGCTCTACATCGGTGAGACCAAGCGCAGGCTTGGCGATCGCTTCGCCCAACACCTCCGCACGGTTCGCAATAACCAACCTGATCTCCCGGTGGCTCAGCACTTCAAATCCCCCTCATATTGCGAATCCCAACCTGATCTCCCGGTGGCTCAGCACTTCAACTCCCCCTCACATTGCGAATCCCAACCTGACCTCCCGGTGACTCAGCTCTTCAACTCCCCCTCACATTGCGAATCCGACCTTTCTGTCCTGGGCCTCCTCCGTGGCCAGAGGGATGCCCGCCACAAATTGGAGGAGTAGCACCTCGTATTTAACTTGGGTAGTTTACACCCCAGCGGTGTGAACATTGACGCCTCCAATTTCAGGTAGTCCCTGCTTTCTCCCTCCTTCCCCTCTCCTTCCCAGCTCTCCCACAGCCCACTGTCTCCGCCTCTTCCTGCTCCCCCCACACCCACATCAGTGTGAAGAAGGTCGCCTATTTCCTTCACTCCATAGATGCTGCCTCACCCGCTGGGTTCCTCCAGCATTTTAGTCTACCGTCAGATAATATACTCATTGTCCTGACCTTAGCTCATTGCAGCACTCAGAAACCACCAGCAGGAAACCACTATTGAGCACAGGTACCTTCATTGTCCATGTGTCCCGTTGGGCCAGGTTGCCATCTAGTGTCAGAATTATTAACATATTAATGACCCTTACCTTCTGTACCCGGTTATGTACGGAGCCAAGAAGTCTCCACCTTTGAGCAATGTCAAAGTAAAGTATAGATTCTGTCATTTACATATCAATCTAGCTCACACTTGTACTTCCTCAGTAGTTATATTTTTGGTGGAAAATGCTTTGATGTAGCAACTTAATTTTAGAGTTTGGGGTTTCAATGCGACACTCCTCTCGTTGTGCCAGTAAAATAGACTCACTGACGGCGAATCAAGTCGTCACGAGTCTTATTGAAGAGTTTGTCTTCGACACCCATGATGAGCGTTTGACGGCACTGGGCCTGTACTCACTGGAGTTTAGAAGAATGAGCGGGGGGGGGGGGGGGGGGAGCTTATTGAAATAGAGAATTGAGAAAGACTTGGAGAGAGTGGATGTGGAGAGAATGTTTCCACTAGTGGGAGAGTCTAGCACAAGACGCCATAGGCTCAGAATAAAATGCCATTTTTGGGAAAGGTATGAGAAATATCTTTATTCAGAGTGTGGTGAATTTGTGGAATGTTTGCCACAATAGAGGCCTCGTCAGTGGATATTACTGAGGCAGAGATGGATAGATGCTTAATTTGTACAGGTGTCACCTATCTTCACCGATTGGAAGTGTCAGAATGTTTTAGATCCAGTGGCAGTGGCTGGAGCTGATTCCTAGGTCCAGGAGCTTGGACATCAGTTTGCATGGGATTATGGTGTTGAAGGCAGAGCTGTAGCAGATAGATAGGAGTCTAACGTACGACAATTCCTAACACAGCAATTCCTGCCATTGAGGGAGTGCAGCGTAGGGTCACCAGGTTAATCAAATCTCCTTAACCGTATCTGCTGCCTCGAGGATATAAAGTGTTGGATGGCTCAGTACTTCCTCCAACTAAACGAGAGTACGTCTGAGGTCATCCTTCTCAGCGCCTCATACTCAAATAAATGATAGCAGGCAGCCTTGGAAGCTTTACCCCATTCCTCAAATCTAACGTCGAAAACCTTGGCGTGATATTTGACTCAGCGCTGAAATTTGACAAACAAGTCATTGCCGTGGTAAAAGCTGGCTTCTTTCAGCTTCAGAAGACAACTTAAATAAAACAATTCCTCCAGCTTGATGACCTCGTTAAGATCATCCACACATTCATCTCCTCCCGCCTAGATTACTGCAACTCCCTCTACGCTGGCATCAGCTAATCTTCCCTGTCCCGCCTGCAACCGGTCCTAAACGCCGCAGCCAGACTCCTGATGGGGACCCGGAAAAGGGACCACATCACCCCGATCCTGGCCTCTCTCCACTGGCTCCCTGTGCGGTTCCCAATATATTTCTAGATCCTCCTCTATGTCTACAAAGCCCTTAACGGGCTTTCCCCACCAACATCAGAAGTCTGCTCACCCACCACACCACCTCCAGGTCCCTGAGATCGGCCGACTTGGGGTCACAGACCATCCCGCGGTCTAGGCATCAACTCAGGGGCGGCCGATCGACCGACCGACCGACCGCGCCTTTGCGGTTGCAGCTCCTAGACTGTGGAACAGCATGCCTCTTTTCATCAGAACTGCCCCCTCCATCGACTCCTTTACGTCGAGACTCATCTCTACTCTCAAGCCTTTCCTGACGTCCTCTGTGCGAGGGCTATATGTATGTAGTGATGTTCGTATTTAGTCTATCAACCACTGTTGTATAACGTTAGTACATCCACCGCTGTAAAGCACTTTGGCCAACGAGAGTTGTTTTTTTAAATGTGCTTTAGAAATAAAAGTGACTTGACTTAATTCCCTGGATGGCTTGATTGACAAGTGATGAAAGAATGGGTGGACTGGGCTGGAAATTAGACGCATCAGAGTGGATCTTTTGGACACATATACAATGTAAAGAGATTGGACAGGCTAGATGCAGGAAATATGTTCCCGGTGTTGGGGGAGGCCAGAATCAGGGGTCATGGTTTAAGAATAAGGGGCAGGCCATTTAGGACCGAGATGAGGAAAACCCTTTTCACCTCGAGAGTTGTGAAGCTGTGGAATTGTCTGCTGCCGCAGAAAGCAGTGGAGGCCGACCCACTGGATGTTGCCAAGAGAGAACGACGGGGAGGGGCAGCCAGAAGGGGAGAACGTGGGGAGGTGAAGGGGGAGGGGCAGAAGGGGGGGGGGGTGAGGGAGGGACTGAGGTGGTAAGGGAGAGGGAGAGGGTGCGGCCGAGGGAAGGTTTGGTGAGGGGGAAGAGGAGGGAGAGGGAATGGGAAAGGGACGTAGAGGGAGGGGGAGACAGATGGACGGGCAGAGCGGTGGTCAGAGTGTGCGTCAGGAGGAGCAGGTGGCGGGCCTGATGGACGGCAGTGGGTAGGAGGAAGTGGCGGGGAGAGCGGAGGTGGGGCAGGCTCAGAGGGAGAGGAGTTGGAGGAGGGAGGTAGGGTGGGAGAGAAGAGGGAGGAGGCCAAGGACCAGAAGGGTAGTGTGGAGAGGAAGGGGGAGGGACAGGGAGAGGGAGAAGGATGGGGTAGAGGTAGGGGAGCTGGAGTGGGAGGGGGAGGGGAGAGGGATAGGGCGAGGGAGAGTGAGTGGGAGGGGGTGGTGGAGAGGGAGGGGAGAGGGATGGGGAGGGGAGAGGAGGAAGGGAGGAGGGGGGAGGGTAAAGGGATGGGGAGAGGGAGGGGGACAGGGAGGGGGAGAGGGAGGGGGTGGGGAAGAGGGAGGGAGAGAGGAAGATGGTGGGAGAGAGGAGGGAGGAGGTGAAGGAGGAGAAGGGTAGGGTGGAGAGGAAGGGGAGGGGGAGGTGGAGGGGAGGAAGGGGTGAGGGAGGGGAGATGGAGGGGAGAAGGAGAGTGAGAAGGATGGGGTAGAGGTAGGGGAGGGGAGGGGGATGGGAGAGGGAGAGGATGAAGCGAGAGGTGGAGGAGGAGGGGTGAAGGGGGAGGGGCAGGGGGAGAGGGAGCGGGGAGGGGGAGGAGAGAGGGAAGGGGAGAGAGAGGAAGAAGAGGCAGAGGAGGAGGAGGTGGAAGTGGATGGGAAGGGGCAGGGGGAGGGGAAGAGAAGAGGAGGAGACGGAGGGGAAGGGAAGAGGAGGAGGATGAGGAAGGAGAGCGGGAGGGGAAGGGGATGGGGAGGGGAGAGGGAGAGGGAGCGGGAGGGTAGGAGACAGGGAGGAGGAGAGGTAGGAGGAGAGGAAGGGGAGAGGGAAGTGGAGGCGGAGGAAGTTGCAGAGGAAGGGGGATGGAGGGAGGGGGAGGGGCAGTGTGAGCAAGAGGGGGAAGGAAGTGGTGGGGGATAGTCCGAGAGAGGGCCTTTACGAAGAGGCAGGGGTGATTGAGAGAGTGGTATTGGGGCAGAGGGAGAGGAGTTGGAGCGGGAGGTTAGGAGACAGGGAGGGAGAATGGGAGGAGGATGCAAAGGTGGAGGAGGGTTAGGTGGAGAGGGAGGGCAAGGGGTACGGATGTTTTGTTTGAAAATGCAAATAGTGGTTCGGTTTGAAAATCCAAATGGTGGTATTGTTTGAATTAACAAATGGTGGTTTGGTTTGAAAATGTAAAAGGAGGTTTGGTTTGAAAATGCAAATGGTGGTTTGCTTTGAAAATGCAAATGGTGGTTTCCTTTGAAAATGCAAATGGTGGTTTCCTTTGAAAAGGGAAAAAATGGTTTGCATTGAAAATGCGAAAGTTGGTTTGGTTTAAAAATGCAAATAGTGATTTGGTTTCTAAATGCAAATGGTGGTTTGGTTTGAAAATGCTAAAGGTGTGCTTTGAAAATGCAAACGGTTTGTTTTGATAAATGCACCAGGTTTGCTTTAAAAACACAAACGTTGCTTGCTTTGAAAACACAAAAGGTGGTTTGTTTTGAAAATGCAAAAGTGGGTTTGCTTTGAAAATGCAAAAGGTGGTTTGTTTTAAAAATGCGAAAGGTGTTTGCTTTGTGCAAAAGGTGTTTTGGTTTGAAAATGCGGAAGGTTTGCTTTGAAATGCACAGGTTTGCTTTGAGAATGGAAAACGTTTGCTTGGAAAATGCAAAAGAAAGTTAGCTTTGATAATGCAAAAGGAAGTTTGGTTTTAAAATTCTAAAGGTGTTTTGGTTTGAACATTCAAATGTAGTCTGCTTTGAAAATGCAAAAAGGTGTTATGCTTTGAAAATGCAAATGGTGGTTGTGTTTGAAAATGCAAATGGTGGCTAAGTTTGAAAATGCAAAAGGAGGTTTGGTTTGAAAATGCAAATGGTGATTTGGTTTGAAAATGCTAATGATGGTTTTGTTTGAAAATGCAACTGTTGGTTTTGTTTGAAAATCCAAAAAAGGAGGTTTGGTTTGAAAATGCAAAAGGTATGCTTTGAAACTGCAAAAGGTGGTTTGGATTCAAAATGCAAATGGTGGATTGGTTTGGAAATTAAAAAGGTGGTTTCGTTTGAAAATGGAAAAGGCTTGCTTAGAAAAAGCAACCGGTAGTTTGCTTTGAAAATGGAAAAGGAAATTTGGTTTGAAAATGCAAAAGAGTGTTTGGTTTGTAAATACAAATGGTGGTTTGTTTTTGAAATGCAAAAGGGCTGTTTTGAAAATGCAAAAGTATTTGCTCTGAAAATGCAAAAGGTTTGCTTTGGAAATGCAAAAGAGTTTGCTTTGAAAATGAAAAAGGAAATTTGGTTTGAAAATTAAAAAGATTGTTTGATTTGTAAATATGGTGGTTTGTTTTGGAAATGCAAAATTTGGTTTGGTTTGAAAATGGAAAAGGTGGTTTGGTTTGATAATGCAAAATGGTGGTTTAATTTGAAAATGCAAAATGTGGTTGCTTTGAAAATGCAAAAGTTGGTTTGCTTTGAAAATGGCTCGGAAATGAAAAGATGGTTTGGTTTGAAAATGCAAATGGTGGTTTGCTTGGAAAAAGGAAAATATGGTTTGCTTTGAAATGCAAACGGTGGTTTGATTTGAAGATGCAAAAAGTAGTTGGCTTTGAAAATGCAAAAGGTGGTTTGGTTTGGAAATACAACAGGTGGTTTCGTTTAAAAATGGAAAAGGTTTGCTTCGAAAATGCAAAAGCTATGCTGTGGAAATGCAAAAAATAGTTTGCTTTGAAAAGGCAAAAACGTGGTTTGGTTTGAAAATGCATTAGGAGGTTTGGTTTGAAAATGCAAAAGGTGGTTTGCTTTGAAATTGTTCAAGTGGTTTGCCTTGAAAACGGAAAAGGTGGTTTGCATTGAAAATGCATATCGTGTTTGCTTTAAAGTGCCAAAAGGTTTGCTTTGAAAATGTAAAGGGTGGTTCTGTTAGAAAATGCAACGGGTGGTTTGCATGGAAATGCAAAATGGTGGTTTGATTTGAAATTGCAAATGGTTGTTTTGTTTGAAAATGCGTATGATGGTTTGGTTTGAAAATGCAAATGGTTTGCTTTGAAAATGCAAAACGCGATTTTCATTGAAAATATAAAAAGTGGTATGGTTTGAAAATGGTAAAGGTGGATTCATTTGAAAATGCAAATGCTGGTTTGCATTGAAAATGCAAAAGGTGTTTTTCTTTGTAAAAGCAAACCGTGGTTTGCTTGGAAATTCCAAAAGGTGGTTTCATTGAAATTCCAAAAGGTGGTTTCATTGAAATTCCAAAAGGTGGTTTGCTTTGAAAATACAAAATGGTTTGGTTTGACAATACAAACGGTTTGTTTTGACAATGCAAAAAGAAGTGTGGTTTCAAACTGCAAAATGTTTTTGGGTTGAAAATGCAAAGGGTGGTTTGGTTCAAAAATGCAAAATTGTGGTTTGATTTGGAAATTCAAATTGTGGTTGTGTTTGAAAATGCTAATGGTGGTTTGGTTTGAAAATGCAAAAGATTTGTTTTGAAAATCCAAAATGTTAATTTGAAAATGCAAATGGCGGTTTAGGTTGAAGATTCAACTTGCATTGAAAATGGAAATGTTGTTTTGCTTTGAAAATCCATATGGTGATTTCGTTTAAAAAATGCCAAATGGTTTGCTTTGAAAATGCCAAATGGTTTGCTTTGAAAATGCAAAAGGGTTGCTTTAATAATGCAATAGGATTGCTTTGACAATGCAAAAGGAAGTTTGGTTTCAAAATGCAAAATGTTCTTTGGTTTGAAAATACAAAACAATTGGTTTGCTTTGAAAATGCAAAAGGTGGTTTGCTTTGAAAATGCAAAAGGTGGTTTGCTTTGAAATTGCAAAAGATGGTTTGCTTTGAAAATGCAAAAGGTGGTTTGCTTTGAAAATGCAAAAGGTGGTTTGCTTTGAAAATGCAAAAGGTGGTTTGCTTTGAAATTGCAAAAGATGGTTTGCTTTGAAATTGCAAAAGGTGGTTTGCTTTGAAATTGCAAAAGATGGTTTAATATTAAATTGCAAAAGGTGGTCTGTTTTCAAAATTTAAAAGGGGGATTTCATTGAAAATGCAAAAAGTGGTATGCTTTGAAAATGCTAAAGGTGGTTTCCTTTCAAATTGCAAAAAGTGGTTTTCTTTCCAAATGCAAACGGATATTTTGTTGAAAAAGGTGGTTTGCATTGAAAATGCATATTGTGGTTTGGTTTGAAAATGGAAAAAAGTTTGCTTTGAAAATGCAAAAGGTGGATTGGTTTGAAAATGCAATGGGTGGCTTGGTTTGGAAACGCAAAATGATGGTTTATTTTGAAAAAAAATCAAATGGTGGTTTTGTTTGAAAATGCAAATGGCAGTTTGCTTTGAAAATAAAGAAGGTTTGGTTTGAAAATGCAAATGACGGTTTATTTCGAAAATTCAAATTTTCTTTGAAAATGGAAAAGGTGGTTTGCATTGAAAATGCAAAACGTGGTTTCCTTTGAAAATGCAAAAGGTGGTTTGCTATAAAAATGCAAAAGGTGGTATTCTTTCAAAATGCAAAAGGTGGTTTGCTTTGAAAATGTAAAAGGTGGTTTGCTTTGAAAATTCAAAAGCTGATTTGATTTGAATATGCGAAAGTAGGTTTCCTTTAAAAATGCCAAAAGGTTTGCTTTGAAAATGCAAAGGGTTTGTTTTGAAAATGAAAACGGTTATTTACATTGAAAATGTAAAAGGTGGTTTGCTCTGAAAATCGAAATGGTGGTTTGCTTTGACACTGCAAAAGGAAGTTTGGTTTCAAACTGCAAAAGGTTGTTTGGTTTGAACATGCAACAAAAGTGGTTTGCTTTGAAAATGCAAGAGGGGGTTTGATATGAAATTCGTGGTAAATGGTAGGGAATTGAGGAATGCTGTGGAACAGAGGGATCTAGGAATAACTGTGCATAGTTCCCTGAAGGTGGAATCGCATGTAGATAGGGTGGTGAATAAATCTTTTGGTGCACTGGCCTTTATAAATCAGAGCATTGAAAATAGGAGTAGGGAAGTAATGTTAAAATTGTACAACGCATTGGTGAGGCCAATTCTGGTGTATGGTGTACAATTTTGGTCGCCTAATTATTGGAAAGATGTCAACAAAATAGAGAGAGTACAGAGGAGGTTTACTAGAATGTTGCCTGGGTTCCAGCAACTATGTTACAGAGAAAGGTTGAACAAGTTGGGCCTTTATTCTTTGGAGCGCAGAAGGTTAAGGGGGGACTTGATTGAGGTATTTAAAATGATGAAAGGGATAGACAGAGTTGACGTGGATAAGCTTTTCCCCTTGAGGGTAGGGAAGATTCAAACAAGAGGGCAGTGCAGAACGCAAATGGTATGTTAGCATTCATAGCGAAAGGATTTGAGTCTAGGAGCAGGGAGATTCTACTGCAGTTGTACAGGGTTTTGGTGAGGCCACACCTGGAGTATTGCGTACAGTTTTGGTCTCCAAATCTGAGAAAATACATCCTTGCCATAGAGGGTGTACAGAGAAGATTCGCCAGACTAATTCCTGGGATGTCAGGACTTTCATATGAGGAAAGATTGGATAGACTCGGCTTGTACTCGCTGGAATTTAGAAGATTCAGGGGGGATCTTATAGAAACTTGCAAAATTCTTAAGGGGTTGGACAAGCTAGATGCTGGAAGATTGTTCCCGATGTTGGGGGAGTCCAGAACAAGGGGTCACAGTCTAAGGATAAGGGGGAATTCCTTTAGGACCGAAATAAGGAAAACATTCTTTACACAGAGAGTGGTGAATCTCTGGAATTCTCTGCCACAGAAGGTAGTTGAGGCCAGTTCATTGGCTATATTTAAGAGGGCGTTAGATGTGGCACTTGTGGCTAAAGGGATCAGGGAGTATGGAGAGAAGGCAGGTACGGGATACTGAGTTGGATGATCAGCCATAATCACATTGAATGGCGGTGCAGACTCGAAGGGCCGAATGGCCTACTCCTGCACCTATTTTCTATGTTTCTATGTTTCTATGACATGAGAATGAAGGGACAGAAGTTTAGGGGTAACATGAGGGGGGACTTATTTACTCAGAGAGTGGTGGCTGTGTGGAATGATCTTCCTGCAGAAGTGGTGGAGGCAGGATCGATTGTAACATTTAAAAGTAAAGTGGATAAGTATATGGACGGGAAGGGAATGGAGGGGTATGGTCTGAGTGCAGGTAGATAGGACTAGGGGAAAAGAAATGGTCGGCACGGAATGGAAGGGCCGAGAAAGCCTGTTTCCGTACTGTAATTATTATTCGGTTATATGGTTATATGGAGATTGCAAAAAGTGGTTTGCTTTCCAAATGCAAAAGGATATTTTGTTTGAAAAAGGTGGTTTGCATCGAAAATACATATTGTGGTTTGCTTTAAAAATGCCAAAAAATTTGCTTTGACAATTCAAAAGGTGGTTTGGTTTGAAAATGCAAAAGGTGGTTTGGTTTGAAAATGTAATGGGTGGTTTGGTTTGAAAATGCAAAATGATGGTTTGATTTGAAAAATCAAATGGTGGCTTTCTTTGAAAATGCTAATCGTGGTGTATTTGAAAATGCAGAAGGTTAGGTTTGAAAATGCAAATGGCGGTTTATTTTGAAAATTCAAATTTGCTTTGAAAATGGAAAAGGTGGTTTGCTTTGAACGTGCGAAAGGACGATTGGTTTGAAAGTGCAAAAGGTTTGGCTTGAAAATGCAAAAGTTTGCTTTGAAAATGCTTAAGGTGGTATGCTTTGAAAATGCTTAAGGTGGTTTGCTTAAAAAATGCAGGTGTTGGTTTGCTTAGAAAATGTAAATGGTTTGCATTCGAAATGCAAAAGGCGGTTTGCATTGATAATGCAAAAGGTGGTTTGCTTTTAAAATGCAAAATGTAGTTTGCTTTGAAAATGCAAAAGGTGGTTTGCTTGCAAAATGCTAAAAGGTTTTTTGCTTTGAAAATGCAAAAGGTGGTTTGCTTTGAAAATGAAAAGGTGGTTTGCCTTGAAAATGCAAATGGTGGTTTGCTTTGAAAATGAAAAGGTGGTTTGCCTTGAAAACGAAAAATGGAGGTTTGCATTGAAAATGCAAAAGGTGGTTTGCTTTGAAAATGCAAATGGTGGTTTGCTTTGAAAATGCAAACGGTGGTTTGCTTTGAAAATGCAAACGGTGGTTTGCTTTGAAAATGCTTTGGAAATGAAAAGGTGGTTTGGTTTGAAAATGCAAAAAGTGGTTTTCTTTTAAAATGCAAAACCTGGTTTGCTTTGAAAATGCTAAAGTAGGTTTGCTATTAAAATGCAAATCGTGGTTTGATTTGAAAATGCAAAAGGTGGTTTGCTTTGAAAACGAAAAAGGTGGTTTTGTTTGAAAATGCAAAAGGTGGTTTGCTTTGAAAATGCAGAAGGTTTGGTTTGAAAATGCAAATGGCGGTTTGTTTCGAAAATTCAATTTCTTTTTTTAATGGAAACGGTGGTCTGCTTTGTACATGCGAAAGGAAGTTTGGTTTGAAAGTGCAAAGGGTTTGGCTGGAAAATGCAAAAGATTGCTTTGAAAATGCTACAGGTGGTATGCTTTGAAAATGCTACAGGTGGTTTGCTTAAAAAATGAAGATGGTAGTTTGCTTTGAAAATGTAAAAGGTGCTTTACATAGAAAATGCAAAAGTCGGTTTGCATTGAAAATACAAAATATGGTTTGCTGGTAAAAAAACAAAAAGTGGTTTGATTTGAAAATGTAAAAGGTGGTTTGCTTTGAAAATGTAAAAGGTGGTTTGCTTTCAAAATCCAAACGGTGGTTTGCTTTCAAAATGCAAAAGGTGGTTTCCATTGAAAATGCTTTGGAAATAAAAAAGTGGTTTGGTTTGAAAATGCAAAAATGTGGTTTTCTTTGAAAATGCAATGGTAGGTTTGCTATTAAAATGCAAATCGTGGTTTAATTTGAAAATGCAAGGTTTGTTGAAAATTCATAACGTGGTTTGCGTTGTAAATGCAAAAGGTGGTTTGCGTTGAAAAAGTTTTGGAAATGAAAAGGTGGTTTGCTTTGAAAATGCAAAAGTAGGTTTGCATTTAAAATAGAATTCGTGGTTTGATTTGAAAATGCCAAAGGTGGTATTGTTTGAATATGCAAAAGGTCGTTTGCTTTGAAAATTCAAAAGACAGATTGCTTTGAAAATGCTAAAGGTGGTTTTCTTTGAAAATGGAAACGGTGGTTTGCATTGAAAATGTATAGGGTGGTTTGCATTCAAAATGCCAAAAGGCTTGCTTTCAAAATGCAAAGGGTGTTTTTTTTCATTGCAAAAGGTGGTTTGCTTTGAAAATGTAAATGATAGATTGCTTTGAAAATGCTAAATGTGGTTTGCTTTGAAACGGAAAAGATGGTTTGCTTTCAAAATGCAAAAGATGGTTTGCTTTGAAAATGCTCAAAGTGGTTTTCTTTGAAAGTGCAAAAGTGGTTTCCTTTGCATTGAAAATGTAAAAGGTGGTTTGCTTTGAAAATCCAAATGGTGGTTTGTCTTGAAAAAACATATGGTGGTTTCCTTTAAAAATGCCAAAAGGTTTGCTTTGAAAATGCAAATGGTGCTTTTTTGGAAATGCAAAAGATGGTTTGATTTGAAAATGGAAAAGGTTTGCTTTGAAAATGCAAAAGTTCGTTTGCTTTGTCAATGCAAAAGTAAGTTTGGTTTGAAAATGCAAAGGGTGATTTTGTTTGAAGATGCTAATGGTGGTTTGGATTGAAAATGCAAAAGTAAGTTTGGTTTGAAAATGCAAAAGGTGGTTTGGTTCCAAAATGCAAATGGTGTTTTGCCTCGTAAATAGAACAGGAAGTTTGCTTTGAGTGCATGGGGGAGAGGGTGAGGGGAAATGGACTGTATGCGTGGGGGGATGCAAGGAGCAGAGTTAGGAGGTGCAGGGAAGAGGGGTAACAGAGTGAACTGCCACCACACCAGTCGTGGGTAACTGAACTGCAAGCCCACCAGCCATGAATAAGTGAACTGCCAGCCCACCAGTTGTCAGTGAATGGAGTGCCAGCCCCCCAGTTATGACTTAGTGAACTGCAAGTTCACCAGCTATGACTCACTGAACTACAAGTCCAAGAAACCATTCAGTCCACAATGTCCATACTAGCCCCCTGGAAACCAGTCCCTTCACTCCACAACACCCATACTAGCGCTCCAGAAGTCCGCGCAAGGATACACTTCCCTCCTTCATTACTGTGATCTGAGAAAAAGATGAAAATATCTAACATTGATTGCCCATCCTCCCCCCTTCTCTCTCACAGACTCTGTCACCATGTCTCAGCTGAATTTCTGGCAGTTTCTGAGCTGCGAGCGCACCAGGCCTGAGTTTCCATCCGGCCCACAATTTCCATACTAGCCCTCGGTAAACCACCCTTCGGCGCACAAAACAAATGTCAGTGCTCCAGAAGCCCCCCCACCACCCCCACTGACCAGCAATATTGAAATTGGTGGAGCGGTGGAATATGGCGTTGGGGGACCAGCCCTCCCGTGTGATTCTTGGACCCAACGGGTCCGACTCAGTCTAGCGTACTTATACACGGATACGTTTGGACGAACATCTTACTGTTTTTGCCACTACAATAAATAGACGATTAATCAAGAGACTGTGTTTGGAAGATTTCCCTTTCAACAGCATTGAATGTCTCGGGGAGAGAGAGCTCGAGAGTGCGTTTCACTTATCCTCAACCCCTGTCCTCAATCATAGTGACTAAAGGAAAGAATCCTTGAAACTATATGAAAAACTGTCACTTTAAGTACTAGCCCAGATTATGTCGCTCCATCAGCAGTATCCCACCACAGTGTGTCCCTCCATCAGTACCCCACAGTGTCCCTCCATCAGTACTACCACAGTATGTCCCTCCATCAGTACCACCACAGTGTGTCCCTCCATCAGTACCCCCACAGTGTGTCCCTCCATCAGTACCCACAGTGGGTCCCTCCATCAGTACCCACAGTGTGTCCCTCCATCAGTACCACCAAAGTGTGTCCCTCCATCAGTACCACCACAGTGTCCCTCCATCAGTACCACCACAGTGTGTCCCTCCATCAGTACCACCACAGTGTGTCCCTCCATCAGTACCACCACAGTGTGTCCCTCCATCAGTACCACCACAGTGTGTCCCTACGTCACAGTGTGTCCCTCCATCAGTACCAC
>OY740829.1:1189527-1297027 GCA_963514005.1 Raja brachyura | reverse complement strand
AGTGACTAGTGGGGTGCCGCAAGGCTCAGTGCTGGGACCCCAGCTATTTACAATATATATTAATGATTTGGACGAGGGAATTCAATGCAACATCTCCAAATTTGCAGATGATACCAAGCTGGGGGGTATAGTTAGGTGTGAGGAGGATGCTTGGAGGCTGCAGGGTGATTTGGATAGGCTGAGTGAATGGGCAGATGCATGGCAGATGCAGTACAATGTGGATAAATGTGAGGTTATCCACTTTGGTGGCAAAAACATGAGGGTAGACTATTATCTGAATGGTGGCAGATTAGGTAAGGGGGAGATGCAACGAGACCTGGGTGTCATGGTACACCAGTCATTGAAAGTAGGCATGCAGGTGCAGCAGGCAGTGAAGAAAGCAAATGGTATGTTAGCATTCATAGCGAAAGGATTTGAGTATAGGAGCAGGGAGGTTCTACTGCAGTTGTACAGGGTTTTGGTGAGGCCACACCTGGAGTATTGCGTACAGTTTTGGTCTCCAAATCTGAGGAAAGACATCCTTGCCATAGAGGGGGTACAGAGAAGATTCACCAGACTGATTCCTGGGATGTCAGGACTTTCATATGAGGAAAGATTGGATAGACTCGGCTTGTACTCGCTGGAATTTAGAAGATTGAGGGGGGATCTTATCGAAACTTACAAAATTCTTAAGGGGTTGGACAAGCTAGATGCTGGAAGATTGTTCCCGATGTTGGGGGAGTCCAGAACAAGGGGTCACAGTCTAAGGATAAGGGGGAATTCCTTTAGGACCGAAATGAGGAAAACATTCTTTACACAGAGAGTGGTGAGTCTCTGGAATTCTCTGCCACAGAAGGTAGTTGAGGCCAGTTCATTGGCTATATTTAAGAGGGCGTTAGATGTGGCACTTGTGGCTAAACGGATCAGGGGGTATGGAGAGAAGGCAGGTACGGGATACTGAGTTGGATGATCAGCCATGATCACATTGAATGGCGGTGCAGGCTCGAAGGGCCGAATGGCCTACTCCTGCACCTATTTTTCTATGTTTCTATGTTTCTAAAGAGACAGAGAGACATGGAGAGACAGACAGACAGACAGAGAGAGAGAGCACCGACCAGCGATCACCCCATACACCAGCACTATCCTACGCACATTTGGAACATTTTAAAAGAGGCCGATTAATCTACAACCCTGAACATCTTTGACATGTTGGAGGAAACTGGAGCACGCACGCAGGTCAAGGAGAGAACGTACAAACTCCGCACAGACAGCACCCGTAGTCATGACCGAGCCCGGGTCTCTGGCGGTGAGGCAGCAACTGGACCGCTGCGCCACTGTGCCGTGCAAAGTTATATAACGGTTTCCTCCGCCATAAATGCACCCAATATGTGCTAGTAATGTCCTGTTTGCCAGCGTGTTGACCCTCCGTGTTCCCCTCCTGCAGGGTTTAGGAGGCGTTGCTGTGGACGGTGAGACAGGTGAGCCCCCCCCCCCCTCCATCTGCTCGGTGTGCAGGCTGAGCTTCAGTGGAGGCCCACATGACGGGGCACGACAAGGAGAAGCGTTATGAGTGCGACGTGTGTGGCAAGGCCTGGCGGTGCCCAAGCGAGCTGGAGCTCCACCGGCGGGTGCACACGGGCGAGAAGCCCTATGGCTGCTCTACCTGCGGCAAGAGCTTTGCCCGGATGTCGCGGCTGTGGCTGCACCGGGGGGTGCACAGCAGTGAGCGGCCCTTCACCTGCTCCGACTGCGGCAAAGGCTTCATGTTGTCCACGGACCTGAAGCAGCACAGGCGCGTGCACGCCGGGGAGCGCCCCTACACCTGCAACACCTGTGGCAAGGGCTTCACCCACTCCAAATACCTGTTGAAGCACAAGCGCACCCACACCAGCGAGCGGCCCTACAACTGTACCCAGTGCGGCAAGGACTTCACCTGCTCCAGCGTCCTGCTAAAGCACCAGGGTACCCACACCGGCGAGCGGCCCTACAACTGTACCCAGTGCGGCAAGGGCTTCACCCAGTCCGGCCACCTACGGTTGCACCAGCGCACCCACACCGGGGAGCGGCCCTATACCTGCGTTCTCTGCGGCAGGGCTTCACCTGGCCCAGCGGCCTGCTGAGCCACCAGCGCACCCACACTTGGGAGCGGCCCTACACCTGCGCCCAGTGCGGCAAGGGCTTCGCTCGGTCCAGAAGCCTGCTGTCCCACCAGCGGGTGCACACCGGCGACCGTCCCTTCCCCAGCCCAGTGTGTGGAGAGCGCTTTGCCATGGCCTCCCACGCCCTGTCTCCCCAGCGCGTGCACACCAGTGGCCAGCCCTACGACTGCTCGTACTGCGGTGAGGATTTTGACAGCTCGCGGGGGTTGCGGCAGCACCGGCGGACCCACGCCGGCGACCAGCTGCTCCCACTGTGACAAGGGCATGGGGGCTGTGGGAGCACCAGTGGATACACACCGGAGAGAGACCCTTTGTGTGCTGAGGGTGGCAAGAGTTTCACCCGCATGTCCAGCCCGTGGCAGCACTGGCGTACCCACAGCGGGGAGCATCCCGTCCCTGGCCCATACTGTGAGAAGGGCTTCACCCACCTTGCCCACCTGCTGGAGCAGCGGCTAAACCACACCGGCCAGCACCCCTTCACCTGCCCGCTCTGTGGCAAGGCCTTTGCCCGCTCCTCCAGCCTGCTGGCACACCGCCACGTGGATAGGCGCTGTTTAGGTAAACACAAAATACTGGAAGGAATGGGTAATGTTTCGGGTCGTTTCTTCAGTCACCCTTTCCTTCTCTCCGGAGATGCTGCCTGTCCCGCTGAGTCACTCAAGCATTTTGTGTCCTTTTTTTCTAATTCAGCATCTGCAGTTCCTTGTTTTTAAACCAATCTGGTTATCCATTTGTGGACCTTCCCCAAAGCCTCCACTCCTGTAATGGAGTAACCAGAACTGTATGCAATACTCCAAATGCTACCTGACCAATGTCGCTTGAAGCTGCACATCTACATTCCTCTCACTCCTCCCTCCCCATACTCTCCCGTCTCCCTCCATTCTCTCCCCCCCGAAAACAAATTCTCTCCACTCCACCCTCTCGTGAACCCCCTCCTGCAGGGACGACCTTGGCTGACAAGGGACGTCAGGGACATAAAAATTAAAGCTTAGAAGTGCAACGTAGCAAAGTTGAGCGGGAAGCAAGAGGATTGGGTTCTCTTTGTAGATCTCGCCACTCCCGTCTGGCAAATTGATTAAAAGATTGCTTTGGTTTACCTTTAACAATTTTGTTGCTGGCTGCTTTCTTTAAGAGACAAACTTTGACAACTGTGTTCTTTGGAATTCTTCAGAATTCATGTTGTACTCTCATAGAAAATGGCAACCGTCCAGAAATGATAAGAAATTAGTCTCGCCTCCATGCATATCTGTACCGTAGGGCAATCGGACACCTCCCCACTGCTTCAAAGATAGTTCCTGCACTTGGCAATATCATTTGGTGTTTGGCGGCTGAAACACGGCGGTGGAGCTACAGACAGCCCGGCACCCGGGTGATTCACCCCTTTGTGGGGGTCCGGGGGGGTGAATCACTCCATGTGGGGGTCCGTGGCAGTGAATCACCCCATTGCAGAGGTCGTGTGGGGGTAAATCACCCCATGTGGGGGTCCGGGTGGGGGGTGAATCATCCCGATGTGGGTCTGGAGGGTGGGTGTAAATCATATCGGTATGGCGGGGGGGGGGGGTGTTAATCATCACGGTGTGTGGGTCTGGGGGGGGGGGTGTGGATCACCCCGGTGTGTGGGTCTGGGGGGGTGAATCATTCCGGTGTGTGTGTCTGGGGGGGGGGGTGAATCACCCCGGTGTGCGGGTCTGGGGGAGGGGTGAATCACCCCGGTGACCGGGTCTGGGGGGGTGAATCACCCTGGTGTGTGGGTCTGGGGGGGGGGGTGAATCACCCCGGTGTGGGTCTGGGGGGGAGTGGGTGTATCTCCCCAGTGTGTGGGTCTGGGGGGGTGAATCACCCCGGTGTGTGGGTCGGGGGGGGGAGGGTGAATCACCCTGGTGGGGGGTCGAGGTGCCGGAGCAGCCCGGTCAGTGACTCTGGGTGGGTGGAGGGACCAGACTGTCCCCAACTCTGCTGCTGCTGACGGGGACGTTGCTGGGTTTTCATCCCCGTGTGTCCGCTGCCCGGAGCCGTGTGTGTGTGTGTGTGCGCGCGCTGCCAACCCACAGCCCATGACAGTGCGGAGGTAGCCAGCTAGTCACCCGTGGCCGTTGCCGCCGACCTTCACCAACTCACCGACACCGCCGACCCTTGCTGCCTCGCCGGAGCTGCCGACCCTCGCTGCCTTCACGTTCATCCACTGACCGGCTCTTCTGACACTTCGCCCGAGTGCCATTCCACTCCCCGCGGGCCTCGACAAGCGACTCTGCCGGCCCTGGCCACTCCACCGCCCACCAGTGGGCCACAGCCGTCGCCTTACCTAGGCACAGCATCGGGCCTGGAGTCTCCACGCCGCAGACTCTCACACCATGTGGTCTGATGCTCACCCTCCTCCCACAGGGAAGCTCAATAGACAATAGGTGCAGCAGTCGGCTATTCGGCCCTTGGAACTAGCACCATTGGAGCCATTCAATTTGAGCATGGCTGATCATCCACAGTCAGTACCCTTCCCACCAGGGGTGCCGTACGATGGCTGCTCCACCGGCAGACTTCGATTTTTCAGCTTTTTAAAAAAAAAATAGTGTTTGTTTAAAGTTTGTTTTGATGTTCTTCTTGGTTCTTGGTCCTCCAAAATATTCCAAACTAAATTTAAACTGAAGGTGGTGGAGCGAGGACTTAAGCCAGAAAGGGTTTTTGGGAAAAAACGGCTACCTTAAATTTAGTTGCATCTGGTTGAGTAACTATAGTAGGGTGGAGATTATTCCATGCTTTAATTGTGCGGGGGAAGAACCAATTGCTGTACACATCTGTCTTGGTAGCTGGAATCACAAATTGGATCGAATGCCCTCGTCTGCTCCTAATTGGTTTGGGTTTGGTGTTGGTCTTGTAATCTATGTCGAGCTGACCATTTAACATTTTGTAAAAACAGGTGAGCTTCACGCCTGACGTGGTGAGGGTTCCACCCCAGTGAATTCAGATGTTTGGTAACACTCACTTCTCTCTCATAGGTGTTAGTAACAAATCAACTGCCTGTTTTTGGACACGTTCAATGAAAGAATTGTTTTATTTGTGTATGTGCAACTGCGTAGTCCAAATGAGGTCTAATGAGGGTGAAGTATGGCTTCTCCTTGACATAACTTGAACAATGATGAAAGTTGCGTCAGAAAATTTAGGACACGTTGCTTTCACCGTTGCATGATGAGTCTGACCATTCCAACGCAGATCATTCTGCAATTTGATGCCAAGATACTTGGTTTGTTTGTATTCATAGAAACATAGAAACATAGAAAATAGGTGCAGGAGTAGGCCATTCGGCCCTTCGAGCCTGCACCGCCATTCAATGTGATCATGGCTGATCATCCAACTCAGTATCCCGTACCTGCCTTCTCTCCATACCCCCTGATCCCTTTAGCCACATCTAACGCCCTCTTAAATATAGCCAATCAACTGGCCTCAACTACCTTCTGTGGCAGAGAATTCCAGAGACTCACGACTCTCTGTGTAATTCCAGAGACTCGCGACTCTCTGTGTAAGGTGGCACCAAGTTTATTGTAAGATGTTTCACCTGGTTTCCTCTTTCTGGTGACACGCATGGTTTCACATTTGGACGGGTTGAACTGCATGCCCATTGTTGTGACCACTCAACCATTGTATCGAGATCCTTTTGGAGAGCATCTTCATCATCAGCTGACTTAATTGGACGGTACAGCAAACAATCATCAGCGAATAGTCTGGTCATGCTTGCAACTTTGTCATGGATGTCATTTATGTAAATAAAAACAGATGTGCCCTGAGGTGTACCACTCAACACTGGATCATCCAGCGTGGGGGAGCTTACATCACCCCGATGCGGGAGCTTGATTGCCTCAACGTGGAGGGCCAAAACGCCACTGGCTACGGGAGTCAAGAACGTCCCATCAATGGAGGGCTCGAGGCCCCCGACCGCGGAAGAACAAAGGGAAGAGACTTGAACTTTATTTCGCCTTCAATCATATTGGGGAATGTGTAGGAATCAGTGCAGCGGATGTTCATGTGAAAATGTATTTTGGGTGATCTGTTACTTTTTATTTATAGGACTGACTTGGCAAATGAAATTCCTTGTATGTTGCAAAACATACCTGGCAAATAAAGTTCTATTCTGATTCGTTCTTGCCTTCTCCCCATATCCCCTGACTCTGCTATCTTTAAGAGCCCTGTCTAGCTCTCTCTTGAAAGCATCCAGAGAACCGTCCTCCACCGCCCTCTGAGGCAGACAATTCCACAGACTGACAACTCTGTGTGAAAAAGTGTTTCCTCATCTCCGTTCTTAAACTGTGGCCCCTGGTTCTTGATTCCCCAACATCGGGAACATGTTTCCTGCCTCTAACATGTCCAAACCCTTAATAATCTTATATGTTCAGGGCTCTCATGCAACATTTTTTCACTGTTGGCAACTTAGGCAGCTTTTTAGGTTGCCAAATGACAGTTTAGGTGGTCATTTAAGACGGCTTGCATGACCCGTGCGATAATGTGCTTTGACGAAATGCGTAGTTACCAGTTGGAATTATGCGCAATTAAACATTCATCTTATTATTTCTACTTCAAATCAAGTCACAAACTAAAACATATTCATCAATCAAGACATGATATATACCACAATGACATGCAGCAAAATTATAATACAGTATCTCGTCTCTTTTTACACATTGCAATGAATGCAATTTCAATTATTTCCTTCCACTTCCAAACACAATTGTGGTTGGATTATTCAGTGTATGACCAACCTGTGTCTAGGTGGGTTACACAAAAAAAGCTGGAGAAACTCAGCGGGTGCAGCAGCATCCAAGGAGCGAAGGAGATAGGCGACGTTTTGGGTCGAGACCCTTCTTTCTCGCATTGCAACCAGTGTGGATCTTAATGCCCGGTTGGAGAATTGCACAGTGTGGCGGCGGATGGCCAGTCAGTACCGATAGTCCGGCTGGGGTCCGAACTGGGAGGCAGGGAATTGGAGCTGGAATCCACGAGGTATGAGATGGAGGCGCAGCAGGCCCCGAGGAAGCAGATGTGGCTGTGATATCGAGTCTGGGTGAGGATGTGGCCGTAGAGTTGTGTCTAGGTGGGACTAGGGGAAAATAAATGGTCGGCACGGACTGGAAGGGCCGAGAAGGCCTGTTTCCGTGCTGTAATTGTTATATGGTTATATGGTGTGTATACATTTATATAATGGTATATGGACACACTGATCTGTTCTGTGGTCAAGACAACTATGTTCTGTTGTGCTGAAGCAAAGCAAGAATGTCATTGTCCTATCAGAGACACGTGACGATAAACTCTCTTGTATCTTGACGTCAACCCCTCACCAAGATGGCCGCCGGCAACCTCTCATAATTGGACGGCCGCCGTCAATCCCTGACCAAGATGGCCGCCGTCAACCTCTCATAATTGGACGGCCGCCGTCAATCCCTGACCAAGATGGCCGCCGTCAACCTCTCATAATTGGACGGCCGCCGTCAATCCCTGACCAAGATGGCCGCCGTCAACCTCTCATAATTGGACGGCCGCCGTCAATCCCTCACCAAGATGGCCGCCGTCAACCTCTCATAATTGGACGGCCGCCGTCAATCCCTGACCAAGATGGCCGCCGTCAACCTCTCATAATTGGACGGCCGCCGTCAATCCCTGACCAAGATGGCCGCCGTCAACCTCTCATAATTGGACGGCCGCCGTCAATCCCTGACCAAGATGGCCGCCGGCAACCTCTCATAATTGGACGGCCGCCGTCAATCCCTGACCAAGATGGCCGCCGGCAACCTCTCATAATTGGACGGCCGCCGTCAATCCCTGACCAAGATGGCCGCCGGCAACCTCTCATAATTGGACGGCCGCCGTCAATCCCTCACCAAGATGGCCGCCGTCAACCTCTCATAATTGGACGGCCGCCGTCAATCCCTGACCAAGATGGCCGCCGTCAACCTCTCATAATCGGACGGCCGCCGTCAATCCCTGACCAAGATGGCCGCCGTCAACCTCTCATAATTGGACGGCCGCCGTCAATCCCTGACCAAGATGGCCGCCGTCAACCTCTCATAATTGGACGGCCGCCGTCGACCCCTCACCAAGATGGCCGCCGTCAACCTCTCATAATCGGACGGCCGCCGTCAATCCCTGACCAAGATGGCCGCCGGCAACCTCTCATAATTGGACGGCCGCCGTCAACCCCTGACCAAGATGGCCGCCGTCAACCTCTCATAATTGGACGGCCGCCGTCAATCCCTGACCAAGATGGCCGCCGGCAACCTCTCATAATTGGACGGCCGCCGTCAATCCCTGACCAAGATGGCCGCCGTCAACCTCTCATAATTGGACGGCCGCCGTCAACCCCTGACCAAGATGGCCGCCGTCAACCTCTCATAATTGGACGGCCGCCGTCAATCCCTGACCAAGATGGCCGCCGTCAACCTCTCATAATCGGACGGCCGCCGTCAATCCCTGACCAAGATGGCCGCCGGCAACCTCTCATAATTGGACGGCCGCCGTCAATCCCTGACCAAGATGGCCGCCGTCAACCTCTCACAATTGGACGGCCGCCGTCAATCCCTGACCAAGATGGCCGCCGTCAACCTCTCATAATTGGACGGCCGCCGTCAATCCCTCACCAAGATGGCCGCCGGCAACCTCTCATAATTGGACGGCCGCCGTCAATCCCTGACCAAGATGGCCGCCGTCAACCTCTCATAATTGGACGGCCGCCGTCAACCCCTCACCAAGATGGCCGCCGGCAACCTCTCATAATTGGACGGCCGCCGTCAATCCCTGACCAAGATGGCCGCCGTCAACCTCTCATAATTGGACGGCCGCCGTCAATCCCTGACCAAGATGGCCGCCGTCAACCTCTCATAATTGGACGGCCGCCGTCAATCCCTCACCAAGATGGCCGCCGGCAACCTCTCATAATTGGACGGCCGCCGTCAATCCCTGACCAAGATGGCCGCCGTCAACCTCTCATAATTGGACGGCCGCCGTCAACCCCTCACCAAGATGGCCGCCGGCAACCTCTCATAATTGGACGGCCGCCGTCAACCCCTGACCAAGATGGCCGCCGGCAACCTCTCATATAGCTTCACTTCCGTTGACTGGAAGTTCCCATTGAAGTCAATAGGAGTGAAGTAATGGGTGGACATCTTTAATACTGGCAGTCTCCCATTGAAGTAAATACGAGTGAAGTCACACGCGGCCATCTTTGATACTGGCAGTCCCCATTGAAGTCAAAGCGAGTGACGCCAGAGGCGGCCATTTTAACGAGGGGACACAATGGGCTGGAGAAACCCAGCGGGTGCAGCAGCGGCGGCGGCGGCGGCGGCATCGAAGGAGTGAAGGAGACAGGTAACGTTTCGGGTCAAAACCCTTCTTCAGACTGATGGGAGAAGAAAGGAAAAAGTAGGAGACGGAGACGGAGGGCTGGGGGAGAAGTGGGAAGGGGAGGAGACAGCAAGGGTTAACAGAATTGAGAACATTCAATGTTGATGCCACCAGGATGCAGACTCCCCAAGCGGAATATGAGGTGCTGTTCCTCCAACTTGCAGTGTTGCTCACTCTGGCCGCCAAGCCTCCGCTTGGTCTCACCGATATAGATCAGTTGACATAGAAACATAGAAATTAGGTGCAGGAGTAGAGGCCATTCGGCCCTTCGAGCCTGCACCGCCATTCAATGTGATCATGGCTGATCATCCAACTCAGTATCCCGTACCTGCCTTCTCTCCATACCCCCTGATCCCTTTAGCCACAAGGGCCACATCTAACTCCCTCTTAAATATATCCAATGAACTGGCCTCAACTACCCTCTGTGGCAGAGAGTTCCAGAGACCCACCACTCTCTGTTTGAAAAAATTCCTTCTCATCTCGGTCCAAAAGGATTTCCCCCTTATCCTTAAGCTGTGACCCCTTGTCCTGGACCTCCCCAACATCGGGAACAATCTTCCTGCATCTAGCCTGTCCAACCCCTTAAGAATCTTGTACGTTTCTATAAGATCCCCTCTCAATCTCCTAAATTCTAGAGAGTATAAACCGAGTCTATGCAGTCTTTGTTCATAAGACAGTCCTGACATCCCAGGAATCAGTCTGGTGAACCTTCGCTGCACTCCCTCTATGGCAATAATGTCCTTCCTCAGATTTGGAGACCAGAACTGTACGCAATACTCCAGGTGTGGCCTCACCAAGACCCTATACAACTGAAGTAGAACCTCCCTGCTCCTATACTCAAATCCTTTTGCTATGAAAGCTAACATACCATTGGCTTTCTTCACTGCCTGTTGTACCTGCATGCCTACTTTCAATGACTGGTGTACCATGACACCCAGGTCGCGCTGCATCTCCCCTTTTCCTAATCGGCCACCATCTAGAGCAGCGGATGCAGTAGATGAGGTTGGAGGAGGTGCAGGTGAACCTCTGTCGGACCTGGAAGGACTGTTTGGGTCCCTGAATGGAGAGGGGAGGTAAAGGGACAAGTGTAGCGTATCTTGTGGTTGCAAGGGAAAGTGCCCAGGGAAGGGGTGGAGCGGGAGGGAAGGGTAGCATTGGCAAGGGAGTTGCGGAGGGAGCGGTCTTTGCAGAAGGTTGATGGGGGGGAGATGGGAAGATGTGGCGAGTGGTGGGGTCTCGTTGGAAGTGGCGAAACTGGCGGAGGACTATGTGTTGTATGTGCCGGCTGGTGGGGTGAAAGGTGTGAACCAAGGGGGCTCTGCCCTTGTTGGGAATGGGGAGAGAGGGCAGTGTTGCAGGGTATGGAGGTAGCGCTGGTGTGAGCCTCATCTATAGTGAGGGAGAGGAATCCACCTTCTCTGAAGAATTAGGACATTTGTGATGACCTGATGTGGAAAACCTCATCCTGGGAGCAGATGCGGCATAGACGGAGGAATTGGGAATAGGCGATGGAGTCCTTACAGGAAGCAGGGTGGGAGGAAGTGTAGTCCAGGTAGCTGTGGGAGTCAGTTTGTTTGTAGTGGATATCAGTCAGGGGTGTATCACCTGCAATAAAGATGGTGAAGTCATGGAATGGTAGGGAGGTGTCGTAAATGGTCCAAGTCTATTTGAGCACCGGAGGGAAAGTTGGTGGTGAAATAGATGAAGTCAGTCAGTCGTGCGTGGGTGCAGGAGGTGACACCAAAGCAGTCGTCAATGTAATGGAGGTAGAGGTCGGGGATGGGTCCTTGGTACGCCGAGAACAAGGATTGTTCGACGTACCCGACAAAGAGGCAAGCGTAGCTTGGCCCATGTGTGTGCCCATAGCTACACCTTGTGTTTGGAGTAAATGGGAGGAGTCAAAAGATAAGTTATGGAGGGTAAGGACCAGCTCCGCTAGGCGGAGGAGGGTGTCAGTGGACGGGTATGGGTTGCACCTCTGGTCGAGGAAGAATTTTAACTTCCGGCTATTTTAACAATGGCTGTCTGTCCGGGCAGGAGGGCCGCGCTGCGCAAGCGTCACCCTCACCGCATACCCGCCCCCCCACCGTTACTCCCCGCTGCCGTCATTACCGCGTGCTCCGTCTTGTCTCCCCCCAGGAATGTCTGCGCTCTCCACGTGCTCTGTCTCCATCGTGGTCCTCCGAGCTGGTGGTGCAGCAGGTGGGTGGTCGTGGTCCTCCGGGCCGGTCCTCCAGCAGGTGGGAGGGGGGGGGGAGAGAGAGGGAGAGAGAGGTAATTTTTTTTGTTATGTGTCCCAGATAGGACAATTAAATTCTTGCTTTGCGGCAGCACAACAGGATATTGTAGTCATAAATACCGATCAGATCAGTGTGTTCATATACCATAGAATATGAATACACACGCTTAAACATATAAACTGCAATATTCTGTTATAGTTCAGAGTTTTGTATGAGTTGTGTTTAATTGGTGGCAGTGGGGAAGAAGCTGTTTCTGGGCCTTTCACTGTTGGGTGGATTTTTAATGAGGTCTCCCCTCGTTCTTCTAAACTCCAGCGAGTACAGGCCCAGCGCTGACAAAAGTTCATCGTATGTTAGTTAACCCACTCATTCTTGTGAATCTCCTCTGGACCCTCTCCAGAGCCGGCACGACCTTCCTCAGATACGGGGCCCAAAACTGCTCACAATACTCCAAATGTGGCCTGACCAGGGCCTTGTGGAGCCTCAGCATTTACGGCCCTGTTTTTATATACAAGCCCTCTCGAAGTAAGTGCTGCCAAATAAGGTGCTGTTCCTCTAATTTGTGCTGGGCCTCACTCTGACAATGGAGGAGGCCCAGGACAGAAAGGTCCGTGTGAAATAAATTGTCCAATTTGACTTTAAATACAAAATAATTCTTCTTTTCTGATCATTTTCAGCAAAGTCCAGAAGTGCCACAAATGACAGGTTAGTGATCATTATATTTTTAAAAAGATCCTCGTTATAAAATCACTTGCATTTAGAGATGCATTGCATAAACAGGCCCTTCCTTTGGCCCAACAAGTCCATACCGACCAGCGATCGCCCGTTCACACACTGGTTGAGTTCAGAGATACATCGCGGAAACAGGCCCTTCAGCCCACCAAGTCCATGCTGACCAGCGATTGTCTGATCACACACTGGTTTAGTTTAGAGATCCATCGTACAAACAGACCCTTCAGCTGACCGAGTCCGTGCCGACTAGCGATCGCCCGCTCACACACTAGTTTAGTTTTGAGATGCAGCATGGAAACAGGACAGGTACAAAGTACTGGAGTAACTCGGCGGGTCAGGCAGCATCTGTGGAGAGAAGGAATGGGCAACGTTTCGGGTCGAGACCCTTCTTCACACTATGTCAGGAGAGAGAGGAACAAGAGCTATAGACGGTGATGTGGAGAGATACAGATTGAGGCCCAGTGCAAATTGGAGGAGCAGCCCCTCATATTTTGCTTGGGGAGCTCACGCCCCAGTGGTATGAACATTGACTTCTCTAACTTCAAATAACTCTCTCGCTCTCTCGCTCTCTCGCTCTCTCTCGCTCTCCTCCCCCACCTAATTGCACAGTGGACCTAAGTTTCTTCTCTTCATTATGGAGCACAATTCGGCCATTCGGCCCATCAAGTCTAATCCGCCATTCAATGCCAGCTGATCTATCTCTCCCTCCTAACCCCATTCTCCTGCCTTCTCCCCATAACCCCTGACACCCGCACTAATCAAAAATCTATCTATCTCGGCCTTAAATATATCTACTGACTTGTGGCCTCCACCGCCGTCTGTGGAAAATGAATCCCACAGATTCACCACCATCTGGCTAAAGAAATTCCTCCTCACCTCCTTCCTAAATAAACGTCCTTTAATTCTGAGGCTGTGCCATCTGGTCCAAGACTATCCCACTAGTGGAAACATCCTATCCACATCCACTCTATCCAGGCCTTTCACTATTCGGTGAAGTTTCAATGAGGTCCCCCCCCCCCTCGTTCTCCTGAAGTCCAACGAGTACAGGCCCAGTGCCTACAAACGCTCATCGTACATTAACCCACTCATTCCTGGGATAATTCTTGTAAACCTCCTCTGGACCCTCTCCAGAGTTGGAACACCCTTCCTCAGATACCGGCCCAAAACTGCTCACAATATTCAAAATGTGGTCTGTTCTTCTATTTACTTGAATTTAGAAGGATGAGCGGACATCTTATTGAAACATATAAGATTATTAAGGGTTAGATGTGGTTAGACCTGCTAGAGGCAGGAAACGTGTTCCTGTTGTTGTGGGAGTCCAAAACCCCCAACAACAACCAGGGGCCACAGTTTAAGAATAAGGAGTCAGCCATGTAGGACTGAGATGAGGAGAAACTTTTCCACCCAGAGATTTGTGAATCTGTGGCCATTTGGGACTGAGATGAGGTGAAACGTTTCCACCCAGAGAGTTGTGAATCTGGCCATTTAGGACTGAGATGAGGAAAAATGTTTCCATACAGAGACTTGGGAATCTGTGGCAACTTAAGGTTCAAGAAAGTTTATTGTCCACCTCCTGTACCTTCAACCTGTAGGTAGCGGGGAGATGAGTGTGTGGCCAGGATGGTGTGGGTCCTTGATGATGCTGCCAGCCTTTTTGAGGCAGGGACTGCGATAGATCCCCTCGTTTTTCCGCTCCTGGATGCTCATGTTGTTGAACCAAGCCACGATGCAAGCCAGTCAGCATGCTCTCTACTGTGCACCTGTAGAAGTTAGAGTCCTCCTTGACATACTGACTCTCCGTAATCTCAGGAATTAGAGGCGCTGATGTGCTTTCTTTATAATTGCATCAGTGTTCTGGGACCAGGAAAGATCTTCAGAGATGTGCACGCCCAGGAATTTTGATCTTGCCCCTTTCCACCATCGACCCGTTGATACAAACGGGACTATGGGTCCACATCCTATCCCTTCCAAAGTCCACAATCAGTTAATTGGTTTTTCAGGTGTTGAGAGCCAGGTTATTGTGCTGGCACCATTTGGTCTCACTACTATACTCTGACTCGTCTCCATCAGTGATACGTCCCACAAGAGTGGTGTCGTTGTCAAACTTGATGATGAAGCTCGCACCATGTCTGGCTAAGCAGTCATGAGTATAGAGTGAGTACAGCAGGGGGTCAGCACGCAGCCTTGAGGTGCTCCCATGCTGACTGTTATCGAGGCTGAAACATTTACACCAATACGAACAGACTGTGGTTTGTGAATGAGGAAGTTAAGGATCCAATTGCAGAGGGATGCGCAGAGACCCAGTTCTGCGAGTTTGGTAGCCAGCTTGGAGGGGATGAATGTATTAAATGCCGAGCTGTAGTCAATGAATAACAGCCTGACATATGAGTTTTTGTTGTCAAGTGGTCCAGAGCGGAGTGGAGAGCCAGCGAGATTGTCTCCACTGTCGATCTGTTGCGGCGGTAAGGGAACTGCAGTGGGTCCAGGTTTTTGTCGATGTATGACATGACTTGCGCATGATCAGGCTCTCAAATCACTTTAGCACCACAGACGTTAATGCCACTGGTCGATAGTCATTGAGGCACATCACCTTGCTCTTCTTGGGGAAGAACCTCAGACCTCAGAAGTGAGCGGTTGAAAATGTCCGTTAAAAACTCCAGCCATTTGGTCTGCACAGGTTTTTAGAACACGCCCGGGTTTACCATCAGGCCCAGGCACTTTTTGAGGGTTCACCCCTTCTGAAGGATCTTCTGACATTGGGCTCTGTGACCGAAATACCATCACAGCGAATGGGGGCTCGGGAAGGCACATCAGTGTTCTCCCTATCAACGCGTGTGTAAAATGTATTGAGCTCGTCAGGGAGTGATGCTTCGCTGACATTTGAGCTGCCTCCTGATTTTGCCTTGTAGGAGGTGATTGCATTCAAGCCCCACCACAGTTGCTGAACATCCCTCATCCACCAGCTTGGAGCAGAAGTCCCCTTTGGCCTTTTTGATGGCCTTACCAAGGTCGTATCTGTACTTCTTGTAGACCTCTGCATCACCAGACATGAATGCCCGGGATCTGGTCTTCAGAAGAATGCGGATCTCATGGTTCATCCAAGGCTTCTGGTTAGGAAACACTCAGAAGGTTCTTGTTGGGATGCAGTCCTCCACACATTCCTTTATGAAGTCTGTAACGACTGTGGCGTATTTATTCAGATGCATTTCCGAGTCCCTGAACATTGCCCAGTCTGCAGACCACACACACACACACACACACAGGTTGAGAGAGAGAGAACGAGATAGAGAGGGGAAGAGTGGGTGTGAGAGAGGATGGCAGAGATAGAAAGAGAGTGTGAGTGAGATAGACAAAGAGAGAGGGAGACAAAGAGAGACACCAGGAGAGAGAGGGGAAAGAGAGACTGGGAGAGAGAGAGAGAGAGAACGAGTGAGACTGGGTGAGAGAGCCAAAGAGGGAGAAAGAGAGAGATTGAGAGTGAGTGATAGAGAGAATGAGAGAGAGGGAGTCGTAGAGAGATATATATAGAGAGAGGGTCAGAGAGAGTGATATACTAGGGGAAAGAGAGAGGGGAGAGAGATTGAAAGGGACTACACACACCACTCAGTACCTCACTCAGTCTACTCCAGGATTGACTACTTTGTAATGAATACGGGCGATCACCGTACACAGGGTCACAGAGTGTAGAATCGGGTTTGCAGATATATCTGATCACAGTGCGATCAGCTTGACAGTGCACCTGAATAGTAGAGAGAGAGAGAGAGAGAGAGGGACAGAGAGACACAGAGAGAGAGAGAGGGAGAGATAGACCGACAGAGAGAAAGACAGAGATATAATGAAAGATAGAGAGAGAGATGGAGAGATATAGTGAGAGAGAGACCGACAGAGAGAAACACACACATACACACAGAGGAGACACAAAGAGCGAGAGATGAAGAGATATATAATGAGAGGGAGGCAGAGGATGAGAGAGAGATAGAGACAGAGTGAGACAAGGAGAAGCAGAGATAGTGAGAGAGACAGAGTGAGGGAGGGAGAAAGAGAGACAGGGAGAGGAAGACGGAGATACAGAGAGAGTGAGTGAGAGGGAGACAGAGACGGAGAGAGAGAGAAAGAGATGGAGAGATAGTGATATATATATAGGGGCGAGGGAGAGAGAAAGGCAGGTGGCAGAGAGTCAGGGAGAGATAGAGAGGGGAGACAGAGAGAGAGAGAGAGAGAGAGGGAGCGAGAGAGATAAATAAGAGACAGAGAAATTGTGTGAGACAGAGAGAGAGAGAGAGAGTGGGAGACAGGAATAGGCCGAGAGAGAGACAGATGGACAGTGAGAGAGAGGCAGAGAGACAGATAGTGGGAGATAGGGAGGCAGATAGAGAGAGAGAGAGAGAGAGAGAGGAAGACAAAGAGAGAGTCAGAGAGAGACATGGAGAGACAGAGAGTGCCGACCAGCGATCACCCCGTACACCAGCACTATCGTCCGCACATTTGGAGGCCGATTAATCTACAACCCTGAACATCTTTGACATGTTGGAGGAAACTGGAGCACGCACGCAGGTCAAGGAGAGAACGTACAAACTCCGCACAGACAGCACCCGTAGTCATGACCAAGCCCGGGTCTCTGGTGGTGAGGCAGCAACTGTACCACTGCGCCACTGTGCCACGCAAAGTTATATAACGGTTTCCTCCGCCATCAATGCACCCAATATGTGCTAGTAATGTCCTCTTTGCCAGCTTGTTGACCCTCTGTGTTCCCCTCCTGCAGGGATTAGGAAGTGTCGCTGTGGACGGTGGGACAGGTGAGCCCCTGCCCCCCGCCCCCCATCTGCTCGGTGTGCAGGCAGAGCTTCGATGGAGGACCACATGACGGGGCGCAACAAGGAGAAGCGTTATGAGTGCGATGTGTGTGGCAAGGACTGGCAGTGCTGGAGCAAGCTGGAGATCCACCGGCGGGTGCACACGGGTGAGAAGCCCTATGGCTGCTCCACCTGCGGCAAGAGCTTTGCCCGGATGTCGGGGCTGCGGCGACACCGGGGGGTGCACAGCAGTGAGCGGCCCTTCACCTGCTCCGACTGCGGCAAAGGCTTCATGTTGTCCACGGACCTGAAGCAGCACAGGCACGTACACACCGGGGAGCGTCCCTACACTTGCAACACCTGTGGCAAGGGCTTCACACACGGCATCTACCTTTTGAAGCACCAGCGCACCCACACCAGCGAGCGCCCCTACACCTGCGACCTGTGTGGCAAGGGCTTCATCTGCTCCAGCAGCCTGCGGTTGCACCAGCGTACCCACACCGGGGAGCGGCCCTACACCTGCGCCCAGTGCGGCAAGGGCTTCACCCGCTATGACATCCTGTTGAAGCACCAGCGCACCCACACCGGGGAGCGGCCCTACACCTGCACCCAGTGTGGGAAGGGCTTCACCCAGTCCGGCCACCTGCAGTTGCACCAGCGCACCCACACCGTGGAGCGGCCCTACATCTGCGCCCAGTGCGGCAAGGGCTTCACCCGCTATGACAACCTGCTGAACCACCAGCGCACCCACACCGGGGAGCGGCCCTACACCTGCGCTCACTGCGGCAAGGGCTTCACCTGCAATGGCAGCCTGCTGAGGCATCAGCGCACCCACACCGGGGAGCGGCCCTACACCTGCGCCCAGTGCGGCAAGGGCTTCGCCCGGTCCAGCAGCCTGCTGTTGCACCAGTGCACCCACACCGGGGAGCGGCCCTACACTTGCGCCCAGTGCGGCAAGGGCTTCACCCAGTCCTACAGGCTGCTGTCCCACCAGCGGGGGCACACCGGCGACCGTCCCTTCCCCAGCCCAGTGTGTGGAGAGCGCTTTGCCATGGCCCCCCACGCCCTGGCTCACCAGCGTGTGCACACCAGTGGCCAGCCCTACGACTGCCCGTACTGCGGTGAGGATTTTGACAGCTCACGGGGGTTGCGGCAGCACCGGCGGACCCACGCCGGCGAGCAGCTGCTCCCACTGTGACAAGGGCATGGGGGCTGCGGGAGCACCAGTGGATACACACTGGAGAGAGACCCTTTATGTGCTGAGGGTGGCAAGAGTTTCACCCGCATGTCCAGCCCGTGGCAGCACCGGCGTACCCACAGCGGGGAGCGTCCCTTCCCCTGCCCGTCCTGTGGGAAGGGCTTCACCTGATTTGACCACATGCTGGAGCACCGGAGAAACCACACCAGCCAGCACCCCTTCACCTGCCCGCTCTGTGGTAAGGCCTTTGCCCGCTCCTCCAGCCTGCTGGCACACCGCCACGTGGATAGGCGCTGTTTAGGTTAACATAAAATACTGGAAGGAATGGGTAATGTTTCAGGTCGTTTCTTCAGTCACCCATTCCTTCTCTCCAGAGATGCTGCCTGTCCCGCTGAGTTGCTCCAGCAGTTTATGTCCTTTTTATCTAATCCAGCGTCTGCAGTTCCTTGTTTTTAAACCATTCTGGTTAACCATCTCTGGACCTTACCCAAAGCCTCCAGTCCTGCAATGGATTAACCAGAACTGTATGCAATACTCCAAATGCTACCTGACCAATATCCCTTAAAGCTGCACATCTACATTCCTCTCACTCCTCGCTCCCTATGCTCTTCCCTCTCCCTCCATTCTCGCCCGCACTCGTACACAAATTCTCTCCACTCAACCCTCTCGTGAATCCGCTCCTGCTAGGACGACCATGACTGACAAGTGGCGTCAGGGACAGTATAAAAATTAAAGCAAAGAAGTGCAACGTAGCAAAGTTGAGCGGAAAGCAAGAGGAATGGGTTTAAAAAACAACAGAAGATGACCAAAAATACAATACTGGGAGAAAAGATGAGGTACGAAGGTAAGCTAGCCAAGAATATAAAGCAGGATAGTGAAAGCTTGTTTAGGTATGTGAAGGGGAAACAATTAGTTAATACCAAAGTTGGACCCTTGAAGACCGAAAAAGGTGAATTTATTATGGGGAACAATGAAGTGGCAGATGAGTTGAACAGGTACTTTGGATCTGTCTTCACTAAGGAGGACACAGACAATCTTCCTGATGTACTAGTGGCCAGAGGATCTGGGGTGACAGAGGAACTGAAGGAAATCCACATTAGGCAGGAAATGGTGTTGGATAGACTGATTGGACTGAAGGCTGCTAAATCCCCACGGCCTGATGGTCTGCATCCCAGGGTACTGAAGGAAGTGGTACTGAAGGAAATCATGGATGCATTGGTGATAATTTTCCAATGTTCTATAGACTCGGGATGAGTTCCTGTGGATTGGAGGGTAGCTAATGTTATCCCACTTTTTAAGAAAGGCGGAGGGAATAAAAGGAAATTATAGACCAGTTAGCCTGACATCGATGCTGGAGTCAATTATAAAAGATGAGATAGCCGAACATTTGGATAGCAGTAACAGGATCGGTCCGAGTCAGCATCGATTTGCGAAGAGGAAATCATGCTTGACTAATCTTCTGCATTTTTTTGAAGATGCAACTAGGAAAATGGACAAGGGCGAGCCAGTGGATGTAGTGTACACGGACTTTCAGAAAGCATTTGATAAGGTCCCACATAGGAGAATGGTGGGCAAAATTAGGGCACATGGTATTGGTGGTAGAGTGCTGACATGGATAGAATATTGGTTGGCCGACAGGAACCAAAAAGTTGGGATGAACGGGATCCCTTTCAGAATGGCAGGCAGCAACCAGTGGGGTACCGCAAGGCTCGGTGCTGGGACCGCAGTTATTTACAATATACATCAATGATTTGGATGAAGGGATTCAAAGTAACATTAGAAAATTTGCAGATGGCACAAAGCTGGGTGGCAGTGTAAACTTTGAGGAGGATGCTATGAGAATGCAGGGTGACTTGGACAGGTTGGGGGAGTGGGCAGGTGCAGTTTAATGCGGATAAATGTGAGGTTAGCTGCTTCGGTAGCAAAAATAGGAAGGCAGATTATTATCTGAATTGCGTCATGTCGGGATCAGGGTGTCCTTGTACATTCGTCTATGAAAGTAAGCATGCAGGAACAGCAGGCAGTGAAGAAAGCGAATGGCATGTTGGCCTTCATAACAAGAGGAATCGAATATAGGAGCAAATATGTCTTTCTGCCGTTGTACAGAGCCCTAGTGAGACCGCATCTGGAGTATAGTGTGTTGTTTTGGTCCCCTAATTTAAGGAAGGACATTCTTGCTATTGAGGGAGTGCAGCATAGGTTTATCAGGTTAATTCCCGGGATGGCGGGACTGTCATATGCTGAGAGAATGGAGCAGCTGGGCTTGTGCACTTTAGACACTTTACAGGCAGGAAACGTGCCCGATGTTGAGGGAATCCAGAACCAGGAGCCACAATTTAAGAATAAGCTGCGAGCCATTCAGAACGGAGATGAGGAAACACTTTTTCTCACAGAGAGTGGTGAGTCTGGAGTTCTCTGCCTCGGAATGCGATGGGGGCAGGTTCTCTGGATGCTTTCAAGAAAGAGCTAGATTAAGGTCTTAAAAATAGCGAAGTCGGGATATGGGGAGAAGGCAGGAACGGGGTACTGATTGGGGATGATCAGCCATGATCACATTGAATGGCGGTGCTGGCTCACAGGGTGGAATGGCCTACTCCTGCACCTATTGTCTATTATCCTCACTCTCACACACTCCCTCTCTTGCTCCCTGTCTCTCTCACACACTCGCTCTCTCGCTGTCTGTCTCTCTCACACACTCCCTCTCTCGCTCCATCTCTCTCACACACAACCTCGACTCCCCTTCCGCTGCCTCTCCCAGGCAGAAATAAATAGCTTCCTCCCTCCCACGTCTCCAGCCCTCTCCCACACCCTCTTTCTAACACACACACTCACTTTCGCCAAAACACGCACTCCTCTCTTGCTGTCTCTCACCCAACCTCTCTCTTGGTATTGTGCACAAACACTCTCTCTCTTGCTCTCTCACACTCCCTCTCTCTCTCACACACACACTCCCTCTCTCTCTCTCTCTCTCTCTCTCTCTCTCTCTCTCTCTCTCTCTCTCTCTCACACACACACACACTCCCTCTCTCTCACACACTCCCTCTCTCTCACACACTCCCTCTCTCACACACACACACACACTCCCTCTCTCTCACACACTCCCTCTCTCTCACACACTCCCTCTCTCTCTCACGCACCCCCTCTCACACACGCACTCTCACACACATTCTCAGTCTCTCTCATGCACATGCACTCACACACGCACTCCCTCACACACACACACTCCCTCACACACACACTCCCTCACACGCACTCTTCCACACACACATTCTCACACACGCTCTCTCAAACACGCACTCTCTCACCTTGTATCTAGACGAGCTGTACATTTCACACCACATTTGCACTCAGTCTGCCAAGGCCTGCTGAATCGCCCGGTTGCCAACCATTTTAACTCCCCTTCCCACTCCCACACTCATCTTACAGTCCTGGGCTTCCTCCATTGCCTGAGTGAGGTTGGAAGAGCAAATAGTCAAATCTAAAATATAGTCGTTCTCCTGCAAAAGCATGGTCTAGTGGAACAAAAGTATGGCTCGGTGACAAGTCTGAATGACTTTGCAAATTATATGGAACACAATATGGAAGACAGGTTGGCATTTCAATAAAGACATTAAGATGGAAGCCTGCATAATAACATGTGCTTCTTTTAAGGCCATAAAGAAGCCAAGATTGAAAAAAATAGCTGACGCTCCAGAGATAAGTAATAACTTGTTATTGAATGAGCTTGATTTGGACCCAGCTTTTCCTATATTCTGAAAGGCTACAGAATATTTCAGTCATGCCATTCACAGACTTGGTAGGAGTGTTTTACTGATGAGAACATTTGTGCTAACTTTCCTTCATTCTGAGAGTGGAGCCCATGAAGCACTGAGCAACGTTTCTGTTCATTGTAGATCTTGCCACTCCCTTCTGGCAAATTGAATCAATTAAAGATTGCCATGGGTTACCTTCAACAATTTTGTTGCTCTCTGCTTTTTAAGAGACACATTTTGACAAGGTGACGCACAAGCTGGAGGAACAGCAATGTCCAGACCCGACACGTCACCCGTCCATTCCCCTCCAAAGTGCCGGTAGAACTCAACATGTCAGCCATCCGTGGTGGGAAAGGGATGGAGAAGTGTTCCTAATATAAGCCCTCCTTCCCCCTGACGTGGAGCAGACAATCAACAGTACCAGCATCTTCCCATTCATACTGTACCCAAGTGAAAATGCAAAAGTGCGCCAAGCTGCACACAGCCGACTGCTCACAATGGTTCCCACTGTGAGGGAAGGCACAAAGTCCATTCCTGGAATTCTCCTTTTTTTAAAGAAAGTTTTGACATCATTTGTGCCCCACGTAACACATAAAGCAAGTTCATCCTGACCTCACTGTGAAAGTTTAAATTGGTCAAGTTTGGTTCGTAAATTAAAAATGGAGATTTGCTGAGAAACAAAACAGTCAAATTTAAGAGAATTTCTCAGCATAATAAAGTCTGGGAACATTTTTGAAGCTTGGTTTATACTAATCATTGAAACAATGTAGTAACATAGAGATGTATTGTCTGGGCACAGCACCATATTAGATATCTGAACTGCCTGCCCCAGCTAAGGACAAGGTAGTGGCTTTCATCCAAGTCTTACAAGCTTTTTAGTTCACAGACGGATGCCCATTCTGGAACCAAGACAGAAGTCATTTGAAAACAAAATAGAGTTAGTTGTCCTTCCGGAATGGGCAGCTGTACTGAAGCTGTGCCAAGATTTGAAAATAAGGCTGACATTGCTAATATATGGGTCCAGCCTCCCTTGTTTCACTTAGGCTACGGATCTTTCACTCAGATTTAAAAGATGTGTTTTATTCATAAGAAAATGTATGATGACACTAACTTTCCTTTGTTCTTTGAGTGGAGCCCGAGAAGCACTGAGCAACGTGTGTGCTCTGTGTAGATCTCGCAACTCCCGTCTGGCAAATTGATTAGAAGATTGCTTTGGTTTACCTTTAACAATTTTGTTGCTGTCTGCTTTCTTAAAGAGACAAACTTTGACAACTGTGCCCTTTGGAATTCTTCAGACTTCATGTTGTACTATCAAAAAATAAGGAAAATGCCAACCATCTCCAGAAATGATCAGAAATTATTCTCGCCTCCATGCATATCTGTAGCTGTAGGGCAGTCGCACACCTCCCCACTACTTCAAAGATAGTTCCTGCACTTGGCAATATCTTTTGGTGTTTGGCGGCTGAAACACGGCGGCGGGGCTACAGACCGCCCGGCACCCGGGTGAATTACCCCATGTGGGGGTCTGGGGGGGGGGGGTGAATCACCCCAAGTGTGGGTCGGTGGGGTGTGATTCACCCCATGTGTTGGTCGGGGGGTGAATCACCCTGGTAGGGGAGTTGTGGTGCCGATGCAGCCCGGTCAGCGACTCTGGGTGGGTGGAGGGACCAGACTGTCCCCCACTCTGCTGCAGCAGACGGGGATGTTGCCGGGTTTATGGCCCCGTGTGTCCGCTGCCCGGAGCCGCGGCCCCGCTCCACCCAGCCCCGTGTGTGTGGGCGCTGCCGATCCACAGCCCCTGACAGTGCAGTGGGAGCCAGCTTGGGGGAGTAAGGGGAATGGGACGTGGCCAGCTTAGGAGAATAGGGAGAATGGGAGGTTGCCAGCTTGCGGGAGTAAAGGTAATTGGAGGGAGCCAGCTTGCGGGAGTAAGGGGGATGGGAGGTAGCCAGCTGGGGGAGTAAGGGGAATGGGAGGTAGCCAGCTGGGGGAGTAAGGGGGATGGGAGGTTGCCAGCTGGGGGAGTAACGGGGATGGGAGGTTGCCAGCTGGGGGAGTAAGGGGGATGGGAGGTTGCCATCTGGGGGAGTAAGGGGGATGGGAGGTAGCCGGCTTGGGGAGTAAGGGGAATGGTAGGCTGCCAGCTGGGGGAGTAAGGGGGATGGGAGGTTGCCATCTGGGGGAGTAAGGGGGATGGGAGGTTGCCAGCTGGGGGAGTAAGGGGGATGGGAGGTTGCCATCTGGGGGAGTAAGGGGGATGGGAGGTAGCCAGCTGGGGGAGTAAGGGGAATGGTAGGCTGCCAGCTGGGGGAGTAAGGGGAATGGGAGGTAGCCAGCTGGGGGAGTAAGGGGAATGGGAGGTAGCCAGCTTGGGGGAAGTAAGGAGGATGGGAGGTTGCCAGCTTTGGAGAGCAAGGAGATGGGAGGTATCCAGCTAAAGTCCCTCCCTTATTTCTCTACTTCCCTCAATCCCTTCTCTCCCTCCCTGCCTTCTCTCCTTCCCTCCAACACCCACACACACACATAATGCACAGACTAACACACGTTCATCATGCACAGACAACCAACTATGTACTTTTCAGAGGTGATCTACACATTTTGTTTGTTACTTGTAGGCTTACATTTATGCAATTTTATATTAATATGTAGCTTAGATCTGTTTGGTCCATTAACTCGCAGGCACTTTTTTAGCGCACATTTTGATTAATTTCCATAGAGATATAAAATCTATAATAGACTTTATTTGTATTTCTATGGTTCTACAGACCTTGGCTGGGAATCTGCGGCTCACCAAATTTGTTCCCAATTGGGCCCCACACCTCCTAAGATCGGCCTTGGGGGAGGGTAGGGAGGGGGTGGGGGGGGGGGGGGGGCTGGATAGTTTGAGCGGTTACAGGATTTTCTGGAGCTCCTTCCAAATGGCAACATTTTGTATGTTCAAAGTTAAAAAGGACTAGGCAGGAATACCAAAATGATCACCTGCAGCTGAGAAAAAAAATATGATTTGTGCATGGCGAAGCCATGATACTATGAGAATGCCACTGTCATTGACCTCCCCCATGGCCTCACCCGTGACCATTGCCGCCGACCTTCCCCGACTCACCAACACCGCCGCCCCTCGCTGCCTCGCCGGAGCCGCCGACCCTCGCTGCATTTGACCGTTCATCCGTTGACCGGCACTTCCGACACTTCACCCGTGTGCCATTCCACTCCCCGTGGGCCTCGACCAGCGACTCTGCCGGCCCCGGCCACTCCACCGCCCACCTGTGGGCCGCAGCTGTCGCCTCAGACTCCGAGGCTCAGCACCGGGCCTGGAGCCTCCACGCTGCAGAGACACACCATGTGATCTGACTGCGCTGGAACCTAATCCTCCCCCTCTTCCCACAGGGAAGCTCAATAGACAATAGGTGCAGGAGTAGGCCATTCAGCCCTTCGAACCAGCACCGCCATTCACTGTGATCATGGTTGATCATCCACTATCAGTACCCCGTTCCTGCCTTCTCCCACATCCCCTGACTCCGCCATCTTTACGAGCCCTATCTAACTCGCTCTTGAAAGTGTCCAGAGAACCGGCATTCACCGCCCTCTGAGGCAGAGAAATCTACAGAGTCACAACTCTTTGTGTGAAAAAGTGCGTCCGCATCCCCGTTTTAAATAACCATATAAATTGTAGCATGGAAACAGACCCTTTCGGCCCTTCCAGTCCACGCCGACCATTTAATTTACCCTAGTCCCATCTACCTGCACTCAGACCATACCCCTCCATGCCCTTCCCGTCCATATACCTATCCACTTTACTTTTAAATGTTAAAATCGATTCTGCCTCCACCACTTCTGCTGGAAGCTCATTCCACACAGGCACCACTCTCTGAGTAAAGAAGTTCCCCCTCATGTTACCCCTAAACTTCTGTCCCTTATTCCTCATGTCATGCCCTCTTGTTTGAATCTTCCCGACGTTCAATGGGAAAAGCTTATCCATTTCAACTCTGTCTTTCCCTTTCTTCATTTAAAGACCTCAATCAAGTCCCCCCTTAACCTTCTGTACTCCAAAGAATAAAGACCAAACTTGTTCATCCTTTCTCTGTAACGTAGTTGCTGGAACCCAGGCAACGTTCTAGTAAATCTCCGCTGTACTCTCTCTATTTTGTTGACATCCTTTCTATAATTAGGCGATCAAAATTGTACACCATACTCCAGAATTGGTCTCACCGATACCTTGTACAATTTTAACATTACTTCCCTACTCCTATATTCAATGCTCTCATTTATAAAGGCCAGCACACCAAAAGCTCTCTTTACCACCCTATCTACATGCAATTTCACCTTCAGGGGACTATGCACAGTTATTCCTAGATCCCTCTGTTCCACAGCATTCCTCAATTCCCTACCATTTACCATGTACGTCCTATTTTGATTTGTCATGCCAAGATGTAGCACCTCACACTTATCAGCATTAAACTGCATCGGCCATCTTTCGGCCCACTCTTCCAAATGGCCCAAATCTCTCTGTAGACTTTGAAAATCTACTTCATTATCCACAGCACCACTTATCTTAGTCTCATCTGCATACTTACTTTCCAATTTTCCACCCCATCATCTAGATCATTGATGCACATAACAAACAACAGTGGACCCAGCACAGATCCCTGAGGTACCCCACTGGTCACCCGCTTCCAACCTGACAAACAGCCATCCACCATTACTCTCTGGCATCTCCCATTCAGCCACTGTTGAATCCATCTTGCTACTCCGCCATTAACACCCAAAGATTGAACCTTCTGAACCAACCTTCTATGGGGAACCTTGTCAAAGGCCTTACTGAAATCCATATAGACAACATCCACTGCTTTACCCTCATCAATTTCCCCAGTAACCTCTTCAGAAAATTCAAGAAGGTTTGTCAAACATGACCTTCCAGTCACAAATCCATGTTGACTGTTCTTGATCAGACCCTGTAGATGTGGGTAGAGGGGTAGAGGGGGGGGGGGCAGAATTGGGGATAGGGAGGGGATAGAGGGGGTAGAGTGGGGTAGAGGGGGTGGAGGGGGTTAGTGGGGGTAGTGGAGTGTGTTGGGGATAGAGAGGGTTAGATGGGGTAGGGAGGTTAGTGGGGGTAGTGGGGGTAGAGGGGGTAGAGGGGGTTTGAGGGGGTAAAGGGGATAGAGGGGATGGGGTAGAGGGGGTAGAGGGGATAGTGGGAGATAGAGGGGGATAGAGGTGGTTGACGGGTTAGAGGGGGTAGTGGAGTGTGTTGGGGATAGAGGGGGTAAAGTGGGGGTAGTGGGGGATAGAGGAGGAAGAGGGGGTTAAGGGGGAATGAAGGAATATAGGTGGCTAGAGAGGGGTAGATGTGTGCTAGAGGAGGTAGAGGGGGTAGGTTGGGTAGAGGGGCAAATGGGGGTATCATGGTAGAAGGGGTTGAGCGGGTAGTGGCGATAGTGGATTGTGTTGGGGATAGAGGGGCTAGAGGGGTAGAGAGGGATAGAGGGGGTGTAGGGTGTGTGGAAGGGTGTAAAGGGGTGTAGAAGGTATAGAGGTGGTTGAGGGGGTAGAGGTGGATAGTGGAGCGTGTTGGGGATAGAGAGGGATAGAGGGGATAGAGGTGGTTGCAGGGGTAGAGCGGGTAGAGGGGGTAGAGGGAGTACAGGGGGTAGAATGGATATAGGGGATAGAGGGGCGTAGGGGATAGAGATGAAGAGGGGGTAGAGGGGATAGAGGGGGATAGAGAGGGATAGAGGTGCAAACGTTTTTATAGATATGTGAAGAGAAAGAAATTAGTTAAAACAAATGTAGGTCCCTTGCAGTCAGAAACTGGTGAGTTGATCATGGGGAACCAGGATATGGCAGACCAATTGAATAACTACTTTGGTACTGTCTTCACTATAAAAGGCATAAATAATCTGCCGGAAATAGCAGGGGACCGCGGATCAAAGGAGGACTTGAGTGAAATCCAGGTTAGTCGGGAAGTGCTGTTGGGCAATTTGAATAGATTAAAGGCCGATAAATCCCCAGGGCCAGATAGACTACATCCCAGAGTACTTAAGGAAGTAGCTCCGGAAATAGTGGATGCATTAGTACTAATCTTTCAAAACTTTTTAGATTCTGGAGTAGTTCCTGAGGATTGGCGGGTAGCAAACGTAACCCCCCTTTTTAAGAAGGGGGGGGGGGTAGAGAAAACGGGGAATTACAGACCAGTTAGTCTAACAACGGTAGTGGGGAAACTGCTAGAGTCAGTTATTAAAGATGGGATAGCAGCACATTTGGAAAGTGGTGATATTATTGGACAAAGTCAGCAAGGATTTACGAAAGGTAAATCATGTATGACGAATCTTGTGGAATTTTTCGAGGATGTAACTAGTAGCGTGGATAGGGGAGAACTAATGGATGTGGTGTATTTGGACTTCCAGAAGGCTTTCGACAAGACCCCACATAAGAGATTAGTATATAAACCTAAAGCATATGGCATTGGGGGTTCAGTATTGATGTGGATAGAGAACTGGCTGGCAAACAGGAAGCAAAGAGTAGGAATACACGGGTCGTTTTCACAATGGCAGGCAGTGACTAGTGGGGTACCGTAAGGCTCAGTGCTGGGACCCCAACTATTTACAATATACATTAATGATCTGGATGAGGGAATTGAATGCAATATCTCCAAGTTTGCGGATGACACTAAGCTGGGGGGCAGTGTTAGCTGTGAGGAGGATGCTAGGAGACTGCAAGGTGACTTGGATAGGCTGGGTCTGTGGGCAAATGTTTGGCAGATGCAGTATAATGCAGATAAATGTGAGGTTATCCACTTTGGTGGTAAAAATAGGAAAGCAGACTATTATCTGAATGGTGGCCGATTAGGAAAAGGGGAGATGCAGCGCGACCTGGGTGTCATGGTACACCAGTCATTGAAAGTAGGCATGCAGGTACAGCAGGCAGTGAAGAAAGCGAATGGTATTTTAGTTTTCATAGCAAAAGGATTTGAGTTAGGAGCAGGGAGGTTCTACTTCAGTTGTACAGGGTCTTGGTGACACTACACCTGGAGTATTGCGTACAGTTCTGGTCTCCAAATCTGAGGAAGGACAATATTGCCATAGAGGGAGTGCAGAGAAGGTTCACCAGACTGATTCCTGGGATGTCAGGAGTTTCTTATGAACAAAGACTGCATAGACTCGGTTTATACTCTCTAGAATTTAGGAGATTGAGAAGGGATCTTACAGAAACTTACAAAATTCTTAAGGGGTTGGACATGCTAGATGCAGGAAGATTGTTTCCGATGTTCGGGAGGTCGAGGACTAGGGGGTCACAGCTTAAGGATAAGGGGGAAATGAATTAGTACCGAGATGAGAAGGACTTTTTTCACACAGAGAGTGGTGGGTCTCTGGAACTCTCTGCCACAGAGGGTAGTTGAGGCCAGTTCATTGGCTATATTTAAGAGGAAGTTGGAAGTGGCCCTTGTGGCTAAGGGGATCAGAAGGTATGGAGAGAAGGCAGGTACGGGATACTGAGTTGGATGATCAGCAGGTGGTGAAGGCTCGAAGGGCCGAATGGCCTACTCCTGCACCTTATTTCTATGCTTCTATGTTTCTAGGTGATTGGGGGGGCGGGGGGGGATAGAAGGGATCCAGGGTTTAGAGAGGGTAGAGGGGGTAGAGGGAGATTGAAGGAATATAGGTGGTTAGAGGGGGATAGATGGGTGATAGAGGGGGGTAGAGTGGGTTAGAGGGGGTAGAGGGTGTTAGAAGGTGTAGAGGGGACAGAGGGGGTAGAGGGGATAGAGGGAATACCGGGAATAGAGGGGGTAGATGTGGATAGAGGGGGTAGAGGGGGGTAGTGTGGTTAGTGGAGTGTGTTGGGGACAGAGGGGGTAGATGGGGTAGAGTGGTTCGCCAGCGTGTGTCCGCCGGTGCTGCCTCAACCCCGTGAGCTGACAAACTCCTCACCATTGTACGGGCAGTCGTAGGGCTGGCCACTGGTGTGCACGCGATGGTGAGACAGGTTGTGGGAGGTCATGGCAAAGCGCTCTCCACACACCGTGCTGGGGTAGGGACAGTCGCCGGTGTGCACGCACTGGTGGGACAGCAGCTTGGAGGAGCTGATGAAGCCGTTGCCGGGGGCAGGTGCAGGGCGCTCGCCGGTGTAAGTGCGCTGTTGCACCAGCAGTTTGCTGGATTGGGTGAAGCCCTTGCCACACTGGGCACAGGTGTACGGCCGCTCCCTGGTGTGCACGCGCCTGTGCTGCTTCAGCTCTGGAGAACTTGAAGCCTTGAGCAAGTGAAGGGCCGCTCACTGCTGTGCATCCGCCGGTGCTCCTGTAGCTCCGCCAACCGGCCAATGCTCTTACCTCGGGTGGAGCAGCCATCGAGCTTCTCGCCGGTGCACCTTCATGGCTTTCGCCATCTTGAAGCACTTGCCACAATCAGAGCAGGTGAAGGGCCTCTCGCTGGAGAGCACGCGGTGGTGCTGCTGCAGGTGATCATAGCGGGTGAAGGTCTTGCTGCATTCTGAGCAGTTGAAGGGGCGTTCACCCGTGTGCACCCGCCGGTGGACCTCGAGCTCGCTCGGGCACTGCCAGGCCTTGCCACACATGTCACACTCATAACGCTTCTCCTTGCTGTGCCCCCTCATGTGGTCCTCCATCGAAGCTCAGCCCCTTGAAGCTCAGCCCGCGCACCGAGCAGATGGGTGGGGGGGGGGGGGGGGCTCAATGGCCGCTCACATCCCCTTTTCTCCGACCACAGCAGCGGCACCTAAACCCTTCATGACGGGAACATAGAGGGTCAACAAGCTGGCAAACAGGACATTACTAGCACATAGTGGGTGCGTTTATGGCGGAGGAAACCATTATATAATTTTGCACGGCACAGTGGCGCAGCGGTACAGTTGCTGCCTCACCGCCAAAGGCCTGGGCATGATCCTGACTACGGGTGCTGTCTGTGTGGAATTTGTACATTCTTCCGTTGGCCTCCGTCCGTTTTCGCTCTGGGTGCTGCCTGACCCGCTGAGTTACTCCAGCACTTTGTGTGTATCCTCTCCACGGATGCTGCCTAATCTGCTGAGATACTTCAACACTTTGCCATAGAGTGATACCTCGTTGGAAAGAGGCCCTTCGGCCCACCATGTACCCGCACGCCTGGACCCCTCGGCTCCACATACCCTGCCATTTACAGTGAAGATCCTGCCCTGGTTTGACTTTCTGAACTGCAACAACCTCCCCATCCCCAAACAATGTGACCTCTCGACTTCCGGTGGCGCCATGTTTTAGGTGAGAACAGCGCCAGATCAGCTCCGCAAAAATCTGTAAAAAAAACGGGGTTAAAGGAGGCTGCTAACGTTACTTACCGCAGGAGATCGATTTAAAACGGCTCCGGTCCGATTGAAGGCTGCGTGACGTCATCAGGCGCGCGACTTCGATAAGAAATTTAAAATGCACTCCTCCTCCCCCCCACCGAAGAAACTGGGCCTAAGAAGGGAGGCTGGCCCCACCAAAGCCTCGGGCTCGAGTCTGACTTCCTCCCAGGAAGAGATCTCACAGAGGAAAGTGGAAATGGAAGAATTTTAAAACTCCTTGATGGGTGAGATGAAGAAAGTGCTGAAAAGATCTGAAGAAGGAATATAAGGATGAAATAAAAAATCTAAAAGCGGAGATTCTGGTTGGTGTCTCAGGAGAGAATTAAAGTGGAATTAACAAAAGAAGTCGCTGAGACGGTAAAGATTATGATGAGTGAATGGAAAAGTAAGACGGATGCTGAATTTCAAAACCGATTTTCTGAGATAAACGACAAGGTTGCTGGGCTGGAACAAATGCTGCATGATAAGATAGATCCTATTGCCATCACAATCGACCAACACAACGAGGCAATTAAAGAACTGACTGATTTTGCTGTAACAAATGCCAGGGAAAGTGAAAAGTTACGTGCCGAGAATAAACGCCTCTCAGAGCTACTTCGCAAAATAAATGAGAAATGTATTGATTTGGAGGGTCGACAATGACGTAAGAATTTGCGAATAGTAGGATTGACCGAAGGTCGTGAAGGAAATCAGGACCCCCGAAATTTTATTGCAAAACTCCTAAAGTACATTCTGGAGCTGGATGAAGAACCACTGTTGGGCCGCGCCCACAGGGCTCTAAGACGGGTTCCTGGGAGTGGTGCACCACCAAGACAAATGATTGTAAAGGTGGCCTATGATTACGCCTTTGAAGATATGATGAAGATAATAATGAGAAAGAGAAATTTGAAATACGAAGGAGATAACATCAGTATCTTCAGAGATTATCCAGCGGAAGTTGCTAAGAGAAGATCCTTATTCACTGAAACAAGAGGCATTCTACGGAATTTAAAGAATACAATAGATCTCAGATATGGCCTGATGTACCCAGCAACATTGAGAGTGACCTACGACAACAAGGAACACCGCTTTGTTAAGCATACTGATGCACTGAAATTCGCTCGAGACATACAGAAGAAGGCAGAAGAGGAAGCAGACGATGAACCAAGGGAGGAAGAAGATGACGACTGAACATTTTGGACTTTTATCACTGACCTGCGGTTATGAATTATTCATTGAGAAAGAGGGGAAATAATGGGAATGTAGTAGTGGTTTGGTATTAATTTGTACAATTTCAATTATTCCCCTAATATAGTATTACTTACTATAATACTAATTACAATAGAATAGTAATTAATAAATAGTTTCATGAATAATAGAAATAATTACTAAATCCTTAAAGTTAGTACCCCACCCCAATATGCACAGTATTCTAGTTAGGAGCTGGAATATTTAACATCTTTTTTAAACACGGAAGTCATTAGATTAATCGCCACGTTAGTGTGGCGTTCACTAACACACACTACACAATCTATCAGTGTAGTCTTTTTTTTCTTTGGGCACCCTTTTAACACTCTTTTTTCTTTTTTCACTTATATTTTCTATTTTTTTTAATATATTAAGTATTTGAATTTATGTTATATATTATATGAATGTAATTATGAACAATACCGTATAATTATTTTAGATAGACATGGATATGGATTATTGAGATTGGTAATTTTCGTCGGATTGACGTTTGGGTGCCTTGTTGAGCTGGAGGTGTCGAGAAGGCTACTCCAAAAAAAAACACCCTAATACTAAAATGCAAGACATGAATTTGAAGACTGGGGATGATGGAATTACTTTCTGTAGTTGGAATGTTAAGGGAATTAATGAACCAATTAAAAGGGGTAAGGTGTTAGCGCAGCTGAATAGATTGAAATCAGACGTAATTTTCCTTCAAGAGACGCATCTTAAAAAAGATGCTCAACATAGACTAACAGCTAAATGGATTTCAAAGGTATATCATTCTTCATTTATACATAAATCTAGGGGAGTTGCAATAATTATTCATAAAGGTATACCTTTTAAACAAAGTTCTATAATAGAAGATAAAGAGGGCAGATACGTAATAATTACAGGGGAATTATATTCAAAAAAAGTAATTCTTATGAATATATATGCTCCTAATTTCGATAACCCATTATTTTTAAAGAAAATATTCAATAATATTCCTATATCTACTCAACATAATTTAATAATTGGGGGTGATTTAAATTGCACCCTAGATAACTACTTAGACAGATCCTCAACAAAAAGGAAAGCTACCTCTAATTCAAGTAAATTTATAAATTATTTTATTAATTCATCTAACGTTAAGGATATTTGGAGATTAGAGAATCCATCCGGACGAGAATATTCTTTTTTCTCGCCCGTATTCGGAACCTACTCGAGGATAGATTACTTTCTAATAGACTCAAAACTGCTTCCCTTTACGTACAATGCAACATATCACAATATTATTATTTCAGATCATGCACCATTAACATTTAAGATAAAATTAAAAGATATATTTAATAAAACTATGACTTGGAGATTTAATCCTCAGATACTGAAAGACAAGGATTGTTGTAATCATGTGACATAACAGATTAAATTATTCTTTGAGACAAACGACACACCTGAAATTTCACCATTGTTACTTTGGGATACATTTAAGGCATTCATGCGTGGTGCAATAATATCGGCATAAGCATATTTTAATAAAGAAAATCGATAGATGGAACAGAAGCTAGAAATGGAGATAAAACAACTAGACAATGAGAATATAAAACACCCTTCTAAGGAGTTAAGTAATAAAATTGCAATAGCAAAGTATAGACTAAATAAAATATACTCTAACCAAGTCATCAAACTTTTTCAACAAACCAAACAAGTGCATTTTGAATTTGGTGATAAACCGCATAAATTGCTAGCACGACAATTAAGAAAATTAGACGATGAAAAAACGATACATGGAATCAGATCTATGCAAGGAAATACATTGACCATACCAAAAGACATTAATGACAGATTTTTACAATATTACCAAAATCTTTACTCATCAAAATTAACAGGACAAACAGATGGAATGGAAACATTTCTACAAGAATGTCAAATTAATAGTTTAGATCAGGAAGGTAGACACATGTTAAATGCTGAAATATCAGTGAAAGATATCGCAGAATCAATTGGTTCATTAAAGAATGGAAAAGCTGCGGGGCCTGATGGCCTGAGTGCAGAATTTTATAAAAAATTTCAAGATCTGATCTCTCCAAGACTACATACAGTGTATAGACATGCATATGAACAAGGAAAATTACCAGAATCTTTAAATGAATCCACAATTACACTCATTCCTAAGGTAGATAAAGATCTGGAAGATCCTGGTTCATATAGAGCGATTGCCCTTCTAAATACAGACCAAAAAATATTAACTAAAGTTTTATCTCGGAGACTAAGTTTGGTGATTTCTAAATTAATACATTATGATCAAACAGGTTTTATTCCAAAACGCTATTCATCTCATAATCTAAGACGCCTGTTTAATATTATATATTCTAAAAGAATACGAGATACGGAATTAGCAGTCATATCGTTAGACGCAGAAAAAGCATTTGACCAGGTGGAATGGTTATATTTATTTAATATAATGGAAAAGTTCCAATTGGGGGATCAATTTTGTAAATGGGTAAGAATCCTATACTCGGATCCTACTGCAAGAATTCTAACTAATCAAATACTATCAGTTAAATTTAAACTCTTTAGGGGATGTAGACAAGGATGTCCGTTATCGCCTTTATTATTTGCCTTGGCGACAGAGCCTTTGGCGGAAAGAATTAGATCAGAACCTGAAATATACGGTTATAATACTGATACAACAACTAATAAAATATCCCTATATGCAGATGATGTTTTGATTTACATCACAAAACCTGAAATTAGTATTCCAATGTTGTTTGATGTTATAAATAAATTTAGTACATTTTCTGGATATAGGATTAATTGGAATAAAAGTGATATTATGCCAATAACTAATATAAATTTAAACATATTACAACAATATCCATTATCAATAGTTACTGACAAAATTAAATATTTAGGAATTAATGTATCTAAATCTCATAACTCATTAATTAGATCGAATTATCCTCAATTATTAGATAAACTTAAAAAAATATATTTTATATTGGAAAACACTGCCTATATCTTTGATTGGTAGAATAAATGCTATAAAGATGGTTTTTCTACCACAATTATTATATCTGTTTCAAGCTATCCCTTTTTTCCTTCCGAAAACCTTTTTTAAAAAAATTGATAATATTGTTAATAGTTTTATCTGGGATTATAAAAATCATAGAATAAGTAAAAAACATTTATGTAAGTCAAAGATAAATGGAGGATTAGCACTTCCAAATTTTCTATACTACTTCTGGGCAGTACAGATTAAGAATATGAATTTTTGGTGGGGAAATACAGACCTGGAACCAACGTGGCTAATGATAGAAAAGGAAGATTGTTTGCCTTTCAACGTAGATTCAATTATTTTTGCCCCAAAGGAAGTTCAAAAAAAATTTTATAGGGACAATCCAATCATTTATAATAATAGACGTATTTGGAAACAAATAGTCAAGACTTTACATTTAGACAACCTTTCATTTAGACTACCAATTATGAATAACCCATTATTTAAGCCCTCCACATTGGATGGAGGGTTCAGACATTGGGATAATTTAGGAATTACAAGGGTAGAGCACCTTTATAGAAATGGAAAATTTCTTTCATTTCAGGAATTACAAGATATCTACGGATTGTCTTCACAGCATTTGTTTAGGTATTTCCAAATTAGAGATTATATTAAATCTAATACACAGGATTTTAAAAATAAGGAACCAGGATTATTAGATGAATCGTTTAACTGGCATCCAACCACAGAAAAATTAATAGCTTATATATATAACATCATTATGGATAAGGAGAATCCAATAACTGAAACATATCGTCAAGCATGGGAAAATGAAATTGGATCACCTATAACCAAAGAAAATTGGGAAGAAAGTCTACAACGAATACACCGGTGCTCGTTAAATGCTAGATATATATTAATACAATTTAAAGTATTATACAGATTACATTATTCGAAAACCAAATTAAATAGTATATTTCCTAATCTCTCCTCTATTTGTGATAAATGTAAGAATTTAGAAGCAAATTTAACACACAGTTTTGTTACATGTCCTAAATTGAATTATTATTGGACAGAAATTTTTAAAGTTATTTCTGAAGTTCTTAAGGTTAAAATAGAACCCGACCCAAAGCTAATAATACTGGGAATTCCAGAGGCTAATTTGATATTTACACCAGACCAAAGAAATTTCCTTGATTATTGTTTGATATTAGGGAAAAAAATAATATTGAAATTTTGGAAGGGAACATTATCCCCAACAATTAAAATGTGGGCATCAGAGATGTTGGAGGCGTTGCAGTTGGAAAGAATCAGATTTGTCCTTTTGGACGAGTATAATTCTTTTCAACAGATATGGTCTCCATATATACAGTATTTAGAGAAGTAGCTGTTCTTGGCATCACGGCTCGACTGACACCCTGCGGGATTTGATGAAAATAATGTATTGGTATACCAGGATATATGCATGTCTTTACTGATATTATTATTTGTAGTTGTTTCATTTATAATATATTGTGTGGCTTTTAATTGATATATATACATAATATGTCTTTTTTCTTTTTTTTCATTTTTTCTTTTTCTTTTATACCAAATAATTATTAAGGAATTATAATTTTATTGATTAATAATGGTATTTCTCTATACCCACTTTTATTTTCAAAAAAAAATAAGATAATAATCATTAGAGTACAAATATTGATCTAAGTTGATGTTTATAACTCAGTTTTAAACATTGAGAATTGTTTATTGCTAATAAAAAAATTATTCAAAAAAAAGAACTGTCATGTCGGAATGGGTGAGTGGACTAGATGGGCCGAATGGCCTAACCATGCTGCTAGAACGGATGAACGCATGAATGAAGCGATGTGTAAAACAGCAGATACAGACAGAAGGATTGAAACGGTGAATATAAAAAAGAGAAGATAGATTTAGACAAAGACATTCACACTCAAATGATTTTAAAATACAGAGAGAATAGGAGGCTGGAGAATAGATGTGTTTTTACAGATAAATGCTTCAAAGGTGCAGAGATACAGAAAGAGATTCCCAACAGATACAAAAGAGACCTTCATAGCAACTTTCAACCTCAGATTAGGCCAATACAGACAGAGAAATATAGAGATAAAATTAAGATTTCGGTGTCGAGAAGTCGATGAAATTCTTGAATAGAAAGAGGCAGATCGAAGAAACAGATTGATAGCAGGAAGCAGCAGACTCACGAGAGGAATAGACAATAGATAATAGACAACAGGGGCAGGAGGAGTCCATTCTGCCCTTCGAGCCAGCACCGCCATTCAATGTGATCATGGCTGATCACTCCAATCAGTTCCCCGTTCCTGCCTTCTCCCCATATCCCCTGACTCCGCTATCTTAAAGAGCCCTATCTAGCTCTCTCGTGAAAATATCCAGAGAACCAGCCTCCACTGCCCTCTGAGGCAGAGAATTCCACAGACTCACCACTCTCTGTGAGAAAAAGTGTTCAATCCGTGTCTCCATTCTAAATGGCCACAGATTCACAACTCTCTGGGTGGAAAAGATTCTCCTCATCTCAGTCCCAAATGGCCACAGATACACAACTCTCTGGGTGGAAAGCTTCTCCTCATCTCAGTCCCAAATGGCCACAGATTCACAACTCTCTGGGTGGAAACGTTTCTCCTCATCTCAGTCCCAAATGGCCACAGATTCACAACTCTCTGGGTGGAAAGCTTCTCCTCATCTCAGTCCCAAATGGCCACAGATTCACAACTCTCTGGGTGGAAAAGTTTCTCATCTCAGTCCCAAATGGCCACAGATACACAACTATCTGGGTATAGAGGTTTCTCCTCATCTCAGTCCCATCTGGCCGACCCCTTATTCTTAAACTGTGTGTGACCCCTGGTTCTGGACTCCCCCAACATTGGGAACAAATATCCTCCATCTAGCCTGTCCAATCACTTACAGATTTTATTTTTTTCTATAAGATCCCCTCTCATCCTAAATTCCAGTGAATATAAGGCGAGTGGCGATTCGTCTCAAACTGCCCCGTGCCATGAGGGCCCACCCTACTTTCCATGTCTCCCGACTGAAGCCAGTTAAGGAGAGTTCTCTGGTCCCTGCCTCCACACCCCCTCCGTCCCCCGGTTCCTTGATGGGGGTCCAGTGTTTACGGTCAGCCGGTTGCTGGGGATGCGCCGGCGTGGTCGTGGTTGTCAGTATCTTGTGGATTGGGAGGGTTATGGACCGGAGGAGCGGTCTTCGGTGCCGGCTCGCAACATATGCGACACAGAACTTATCAGGGAATATCGGCGCTAACATCCTAACGATCCTGGGCCGTCAGGAGCCGGCCGTGGAGGGGGGGGGGGGACTGTCAGGTCTCGCGTTTGATCTATTTTCTGTTTCTTATTGGTCTTTAATATTTGAGTTTGCATTCTTGTTTTATTTCGGTGTCTCACATCTCCTCTTGTTTCAGGTCCCATTTCCTGTCATGTCGTTTGCCCTCATGTGATTGTTTGCCCCACCCTGATGTGTTTCACCTGTGTGTCGTTAACCCATTAGTCTGTATTTAAGCCCTTTGTGTTTTAGTTCTCATTGCCAGTTCGTTGTGTATGCTACTTGGTATCACCTCTAGAAATCTTGTGACCTTGCGATCTCGTCCATTGCCTGTTTTTCGACCACTGTTTTTGCTAGCTCCTAGATTATACTGTTGCCTCTGTTGTTGCTTGCCTGTGTACCGACTTGGACCGATTAAACTCTGAAAACGGATCTGCCCTGTGTCTGAGCCTCCATTTGTGTCCTCCTCCTCGTTCAGTTCCGATAGTGTAAGTTGCAGCAGGAGTTAAAACTGGCATGTAACAAAGGTAATGCCACTGCGGTGATGGAGATCTCAATATGCAGGTAGACTGGGAAAATCAGGTTGGTTCAGGACCCCAAGAGAGAGAGTTTGTAGAATGCTTCCGAGATGGATTCTAAGAGCAGCTTGTAATGGAACCGACCAGAGAAAAGGCAATTCTGGATTTAGTGTTGTCCAATGAAACAAATATGATAAGAGAACTCGAGGTAAAGGAACCGCTTGGAGGTTGTGATCATAATATGATTCGTTTTAATCTGCAATTTGAGATGGAGAACCTTAAATCGGAAGTCGCCGTGATGCAGTTGGACAAAGGGGACTATGAAGGCAATGAGAGGGGAGCTGGCCAAAGTAGACTGGAAAGGGATCCGAGCAGGAATGCCGGTGGAACAGCAATGGCAGAAATTTTTGGGCATAATCCGGAAGTCAGGATAATTTCATTTCAAAAAGGCTGAAAGATTGTAAGGGGAGTAGGAGGCAACCGTGGCTGACAAGAGAAGTTAGGGATAGAATAAAACTAAAATAAAAGATGTATAACACAGCAAAGAGTAGCCAGAAGCCAGAGGATTGAGAAACTGTCATAGGACAACAGAAGGAAACAAAACTGGCAATACAGGCTGAAAAGATGATGTACGAGGGGAAGCTGGCCAGGAATATAAAGAAGGAAAGAAAACGTTTATTTAGACATGTTATGGGAAAAAAAAGTAGCAAAATCAAATGTGGGTCCCTCGAAAGCAGACACCGGTGACATTATTATGGGCAAACAAGGAAATGGCAAAAGAGTTGAATAGGTACTTACGATCTGTCTTCACTAAGGAGACCACAAATAATCTCCCAGGTGTACTGGAGGACAGAGTATCTAAGGGGGTAGACGAACTGAAACAAATTTTTATATGGCGAGAAATAGTATTCGGTAGGCTAATGGCACTGAAGGATGATAAATCCCCTGGGCCTGATGGTCTGCATCCCAGGGTCCTTATGGAGGTGGCTCTAGAAATAGTGGACGCATTGGTGATCATTTTCCAATGTTCAATAGATTCAGGATCAGTTCCTGGGGATTGGAGGATAGCTAATGTTATCTCACTTTTCAAGAAAGGAGCGAGAGAGAAAACGGGGAATTACAGACCAGTTAGCCTGACCTCGGTGGTGGGAAAGATGCTGGAGCCAATTATTAAAGAGGTAATAATGGAGCATTTGGATAGCAGTAAAAGGATTAGTCCAAGTCAACATGGATTTATGAAAGGGAAATCATGCTTGACTAATCTTCTGGAATTTTTTGAGGATGTGACAAGAAAAATGGATGAAGGGGTGCCAGTAGATGTAGTGTATCTAGACTTTCAGAAAGCCTTTTTAAGGTCCCGCACGGGACACTGGTGACAAAAATTAGAACACATGGTTTTGGGGGTAGGGTATTGACATGGATAGACTATTAGTTGGCAGACCGGAAGCAAAGAGTAGGAGTGAACGGGTCATTTTCAGAATGGCAGGCAGTGGCGAGTAGAGTGCCGCAAGGCTGTTGGGGCCACAACTGTTTACCATATATATTAATGATTTGGAAGATGGAATTAGGAGCAACAGTTTGCGGATGACACTAAGCTGCGTGGCAGTGTGAACTGTGACGAGGATGTTAGGAGGTTGTAGGGTGACCTGGACAGGTTTAGTGAATGGACAGATACAGTATAATATAAATAAATGTGAGGTTATCCACTTTGGCGGCAAAAACAAGGGGGTAGATTATTATGTCAATGGGGTTAGGTTAGATAAGGGGGAGGTGCAGCGAGACCTGGGCGTCCTTGTACACCGGTCACTGAAAGTTGGCTTACAGGAATGCTGGAATGATGATCTTCATAACAAGATAATTTCAGAATAGGAGTAAAGAGGTTCTTCTGCAGTAGTGCAGGGCTCTGGTGAGACCACATCTGGAGTATTGTGTACAGTTTTGATCTCCTAATTTGAGTAAGGGCATCCTTGTGATTGAGGCAGTGCAGCGTTGGTTCACGAGATTGATCCCTGGGTTGGCGGGACTGTCATATGAGGAAAGATTAAAAAAGACTAGGCTTGTATACACCGGAGAAGGATGAGGATCTTATAGAAACATAAAATTATAAATGGACTGGACAAGCTAGATGCAGGAAAAATGTTCCCAATGTTGGATGAGTCCAGATCCAGGGTCCACAGTCTTAGAAAAAATGGGAGGTCATTTGAGACTGAGCTGAGAAAAACTTTTTTACCCAGAGAGTTGTGAATTTATACAATTCCCTGCCACAGAGGGCAGTGGAGGCCAAATCACTGAATGGATTTATGAGAGAGTTGGATACAGCTCTAGGGGCTAGTGGAGTCAAGGGATATGGGAAGAAGGCAGGCACGGGTTATTGATAGCGGACGATCAGCCATGATCATCTTGAATGGCGGTGCTGGCTCGAAGGGCCGAATGGCCTCCTCCTGCACCTATTTGCTATGTTTCTATGTCTGTGTTTCTATCTCGCACCCTCTCTCTCCCCGTATCTCTCCCTGTCTACCTCTCTCTTTGTATCTCTCTCTCTCGGTCACGCTATCTTCCTCTCCCTCTCTCTCTCCACCTGCCTCTCGTCCTCTCTCTCTCGTTCTCCCCCTCTCCCCCTCGCTCTCTCTATCTATCTCTCTCGTTCTCTCTCTCTCCCGTTCTCTCTCTGTCTCTCGTTCTTTCTCTCTTTCTTTCTGGGTGTCATGGTACACCAGTCATTGAAAGTAGGCATGCAGGTGCAGCAGGCAGTGAAGAAAGCAAATGGTATGTTAGCATTCATAGTGAAAGGATTTGAGTATAGGAGCAGGGAGGTTCTACTGCAGTTGTACAGGGTTTTGGTGAGGCCACACCTGGAGTACTGCGTACAGTTTTGGTCTCCAAATCTGAGGAAAGACATTCTTGCCATAGAGGGGGTACAGAGAAGATTCACCAGACTGATTCCTGGGATGTCAGGACTTTCATATGAGGAAAGATTGGATAGACTCGGTTTGTACTCGATGGAATTTAGAAGATTGAGGGGGGATCTTATAGAAACCTACAAAATTCTTAAGGGGTTGGACAAGCTAGATGCTGGAAGATTGTTCCCGATGTTGGGGGAGTCCAGAACAAGGGGTCACAGTCTAAGGATAAGGGGGAATTCCTTTAGGACCGAAATGAGGAAAACATTCTTTACACAGAGAGTGGTGAGTCTCTGGAATTTCATTTCGGAGTCACGTGAGTGACTTCGTGAAGAGCCCGCCGGCACGCATGCGCGACATATCGTCGCATCGCATTGCTGTCGACGGCTGGTCGGGAGCGCGGCTCCCGACCAGCCCTTCAGAGGGCCGACTCAGGTAAGGCTAAGCCCCCTAGAGTTGGTGTTTCCTGTTGGGGGGGGGGGGGAGCAGTGTGTTCTCTCCCTACAGGAACGTGGATTTGGAGTCGCCGCCACTTATCCCGGAGCCTTTCTCAACGGCTCACCTGCGAGTCGGGCCGGGAAACAGGCGTGGTAGTCGGGGAGCCCTGTTGGCACAGGGCCCGACCCGCCGATACACCGGAGCTCCAGTGTGAGTTGGTGTTTTGTTGTGGCGGGTGTATGTTATGTTCTCTCCCTGCAGGTACGTGGGGAAATAGGCGTGGATGTCGGGGAGCCCTGTTGTTACCGGGCCCGACCCGCCGCTATGCAGGAGCTCCAGTGCCGATTCAAGGAGCAGGTGCTCCAGTGTTGATTTGAGGAGCAGGAGCTCCAGTGCTGGTCCAGGAGCAGGAGCTCCAGTGCTGGATTAAGGAGCAGGAGCTCCAGTGCTGATTCGAGGAGCAGGAGCTCCAGTGCTGATTCAAGGAGCAGGAGATCCAGTGCTGGTTCCAGGAGCAGGAGCTTCAGTGCTGATTCAAGGAGCAGGAGCTCCAGTGCTGATTCAAGGAGCAGGAGATCCAGTGCTGGTTCCAGGAGCAGGAGCTCCAGTGCTGATTCAAGGAGCAGGAGCTCCTGTGCTGATTCGAGGAGCAGCAGCTCCAATGCTGATTCCAGGAGCCGAGAACGGGGTGCCTCTCGAAAGGGGGGACCCTGCCACAAGTTCGCCATTGGCGACCACGGGGAAGGGGTCGTGCTGCGGCCCGACCCCCCTCCGCTAGCCCTTCGTTGAAGGGCAGGGGAGGAGCCCGTAAGCCTAAACCCGGTTCGGGCCAAGGCTCCACCAGCCGCCATGGTGCGGTCTGGTGCAACGGCGGGACCTGGGTCTGTGAGATCTGCTATCCAACTCCCAAACCCCGCCGCAGGGACGGGGGGCTTGGGTACGGTCCCGCCTCGGTCGCCGAGTCCCCTGTCGATGGGGGGGACGAGACCGTGCGTCGGCAAGGTCCACGATGTGGACAGCCGGCAAGCCCGCGCGGGCGTCGCTCCATGCTTCTGCTGGAGTCGACCCCAAGCCGTCAGGGCCCTTTGTGGCAACGGCTTCCGCTCCCGTTCAACGGAGACGGTTGAACACCTTTCCCGCGCGGGAATCGCGCGGTTCGCTGCGGCGGCCGATAGCGACAACTTCCGGCACCGAGATCACTTCTCAGAGGTGCGGGCCGATGAAAGGAGCCCCGGCAATCTTTCTGAGCCGGAGGTCTCCGACCACCCCAGTGTTCAGGGTGAAGGGCGTATGGCCGCATGACGCGGCTACTGGAGAGGAGCCATCCAGCTCCAGTAGGCACAGGGAGGTTAACCGCCGTCAGCAGAAGTTGAGAACCGTCAGCAGACACTAAGCCCAGCGAACTGCTCCTCCCTTCAACGAGCCCATACGCCACGGTCGCCGAGTCCCCCATGCATGGGAGGACGAGACTATGCGTCGGCTAGGTCCATGATATGGGCAGCCGGCAAGCCCGCGCGGGCGTCGGATCTCCATGCTAAGTCAGGTGCCGACTTCCCATCGCATTTGCCCTCCGAGGCAGCGAGACCAAGCTCCGCCGAGGAGGCGTTTGAGAGTACCTCCCGCGCGGGAATCGCTCAGCTTCGCTGCAGCGGCTACCGGCGACAACTTTCCGGCACCAGGGTCACCTCGATGAGGTGTGGGCCGATGGACGAAGCCCCAGCAGTTCAGCAGAACATGAGGACTTCGGCCGCCCGAGTTTTAGCTCAAGGGGCGTATTGGCCAGGATGGAGCGGATATTGGAGCCCCTCCTGCAGCAGAATCAACAAAATTCGGGGAAGACTTCTCCAAGAGGGAAGGATATTCGGGGTCCTCCATCCCAGCATATGCCTCAACGGAAGTTTACGCTGTCTGCCGTTGAGCAGGCAGCAGGCACGGCTGAAAATTTTCGTCTGAACAAAAGGCGTGATAGAGAAAACTATTCACGAGCCCATTGAATTCGTCTCCCATATTTTTACTAGGCCAAAAAAGGATGGAGGTTGTCGGGTGATTGACTTGACCAGTTGAATACCTTTTGTAACATATACACATTTTCAAATGGACACCTTTTGAGACAGCCAAATCACGGCTTTCGCATGGTTCCTTTATGGCATGTATTGATTTGAAAGATGCATGCTATTCAGTGTCCATCCGGAAACATCACCGGAAATTTTTGAAATTTGTCTGGATGGATCAGCTCTGGCAATATCGGGCCTTACCAAATGGGCTTACTACCGCCCTAGGCTTTACTAAATTACTCAAACCTATTATGGCCAAATTACGTATACAACATCATATTGTAATGGCTTATTTAGATGATATTCTGCTTATTGGCAACACTCTGGAAGCGCTGTTTCAGCAACTGTTACTATATTTCAGCAGCTGGGGTTTATAGTCCATCCAGAAAAATCGAAGTTTCACCCATCCCAGGTTATGGATTATTTGGGTTTCACGGTGGACTCTATTCAAATGAGGGCCACCATTCCATTTCACAAGGTGGAGGATGTTTCCCTTGCATGTCAGGATCTCGCATCCGCCAGTATACCATCTATTCGGCCTACAGCTAAGATGATTGGGAAAATCGTAGCTTTATTTCCGGCAGCCCGGTTTGGACCTTTGCATTATCAAAATCTGCGAAGGGCCACGATTGCTGCGTTAAAGAAAAAAAAAAAAAAAAAAAAAAAAAGAACGCTGGTCATTTTGACAGACCTATGGGGCTGCCTTCCGATGCTAAGGTTGAGCTACAATGGTGGGTGTCCAATATTGGCAAGGCATTCAAACCCATTGTTGTGCCCAATCCGGTGGTATATTTGCAAAACTGACGCAAGCTTGGGGAGCTGCGGACAGCTCTTCTAGTTGTGGAGGCAGGTGGGATCCCCTTGAAGCTAGCATGTTGCTAATACAAGGGATTAACTATTTGAAGCTGCTTGCAGCATTTCACCGACTGCGGGCATATTGTGCTAATCTTAGTGGTACTCATGTCCGTCTCCAAATAGACAACACTACAGCGGTGGCATATTTAAACCATATGGGCGGTACCAGGTCAGTCTCTTGTGACAAATTGGCTAATACTATTTGGTGCTGGTGTATTGATCGAGATATTTGGATTTCAGCCACCTATTTGCCAGGTAGGCTTAATACTGTGGCAGACACCAGGTCACGCAAATTCAATGATAGTATTGAGTGGTTGCTGCATCCTCCAATATTTGCCCAAATTACAGCCAAATTTGGCCAGCCGGATATCGACCTTTTTGCGTCCCGGTTGAACCATCAGGTACCGACATATGTTTCATGGGAACCAGACCCTGGGGCATTAGCGATTGATGCATTCTCGCTAGACTGGGGGAAGTGGTTTTTCTATGCATTCCCCCCGTTTTGCCTCATCAGTCGGGTATTACAAAAAATCAGGATGGATTCTGCCAGAGGCATTCTTGTCATACCCGACTGGCCTTCACAGCCTTGGTATCCGGTGGTCTCTGACATGATTAGTCAACCTTGGGTCCCTCTAGAGGGTTGCCCACATTTGGTTTTCTCACCCTGTCTCAGGGGAGTTACACCCCTGCCATGCCTATCTAAAATTACTGGCTTGCAGGTTCTGACCAGGCCATGGATGCAGTATGGCCTTACCACCCGGACCATGAACACCATTGGAGCATCATGTCAAGAGTCAACCAGGCGGAGATATCTCTCCCACATCACCAAGTGTGAAGCCTACTGCAGTCACTCTCACATCACCTGTGATGATGTCTCCATAGCCGACGTCCTGGAATTCCTCGCGGGGTTGCACCATGATGAGCACTTGAGTTATACTGCCATCAACAGCGCCAGGAGTGCGCTATCATTCTACCTCAACATCGAGGTAGGATCGAACAGGCTAGTGTCCAGGCTTATGCGGGAAATATTCAATCTGAATCCGCCTACACCACGCTACAACATCACCTGGGATGTCAGGGATGTACTTACCCTGCTCAGGTCGTGGTCACCCATGGAAGGGTTACAGCTGGACCAACCCACTATGAAATTGGTGATGTTACTAGCGCTGACTTCAGCACAGCGGGTTCAGACGCTCCACAAACTACGTATTGACAGGATGACGTCGACCCCGGGAGAAGTAGTCCTTTTTATCGATGAGCTACTTAAGCAGCATAGACCTGGGTGCACAGGGCTGCAGCTGAAGTTCCCGGCATACCCTGCAGATGCTCGGCTATGTTTAGCCACTCACATCCGTTACTACATCAAGGTGACGAGGAGCATCAGAGGAATGGAGTTGTACCTGCTTGTCACTCACAAAAGACCTCACCATCGAGTGACAGTCCAGACGATATCCAGGTGGCTCCGGATCGTCCTGAATAAGGCAGGTATTGACACTAATGTGTTTACATCCCACTCCACCAGGGCTGCATCTACGTCGGCGGCGAGGGTCATGGAGGTACCCATGGACCATATCCTCGCCACAGCAGGATGGGCGAATGAAGCTGTGTTCCAGCGATTCTATAATAAGCTTGTTGCTGCTCCCCTTCAGTTTGCAGAGGCCGTGCTGAACGCCGGGTGTGAACGTGGGGATGTCCCTGATTAAAAGGGTGTTATTTGTTGTGTTATTAACAAATCTTCTTTTTGTTTCAGTATAACCTCGTTTCGTCAACTTGTTTACTCCAATCCATCCTTGCTAGTGGTGTGTCCGCATGGACGTTGTCCAGGGCGTGTAATCACAGAAGCTTTGAAGTCTTCACGAAGTCACTCACGTGACTCCGAAATGAAATAGTAAGATTGAACGAGAACTTACCAAGTTTGAAGGTTGATCTTTATTTCATGAGGAGTTGCGGTGAGGGATTTCGTGCCCTCCGCTCCCAACCCTCGATCATCCTCAGCTGGTAATCAGAGTCTCTTTAAATCTTACTATGCCAAGTCATTTCTGTTGTTGTTTCTGTGATTCCACACCGCTGCTTTGAAAAATGGCGCGCATGCGTGCCGGCGGGCTCTTCACGAAATCCCTCACCGCAACTCCTCATGAAATAAAGATCAACCTTCAAACTTGGTAAGTTCTCGTTCAATCTTACTATTCTCTGCCATAGAGGGTAGTTGAGGCCAGTTCGTTGGCTATATTTAAGAGGGCGTTGGATGTGGCCCTTGTGGCTAAAGGGATCAGGGGGTATGGAGAGAAGGCAGGTACGGGATACTGAGTTGGATGATCAGCCATGATCACATTGAATGGCGGTGTAGTGCAGGCTCGAAGGGCCGAATGGCCTCTACTCCTGCACCTAATGTCTATGTTTCTATGTTTCTATGATTAGGGTGGGGGAGGGAAGGAGCGAGAGGGGATGCAAGGGTTACTTGGTGAGATACATCATGAGTCATACCGCTGGTTTGTAAGCTGCCCAAGCGGAATATGTTGTGCTGTTTCTCCAATTTGTGTGTGGCCTCACTCTAACAGTGGAGGAAGGAGGCCCAGGACAGAGAGAGTCATACAAATGGTACTTCTGATCCCTGCAGGCCACATGGTTTCTGGTCAGGCGGGGTCGCTCTGGGCAACATCATCCGCTCCCACAAATCCATGAGTACACGGGGGAAGAACGAGAGGGCACAGGAGCGGGAGTAGGCCATTCCGCCCCTCCAGCCTACCCCGCCATTCAATATGGTGACGACTGATCCAACGTGGCACACTGTGGCGCGCGACCGGGGTTCGACCCTGACCTCGGGTGCTTTGTGCGTGTGTGTGTGTGTGTGTGTGTGTGTGTGCGTGATGTGTGACTGCGCGCGTGTGTGCGTGTGCATCTGTGTGCGTGTCTGTGTGTGTGCGCGCGCGCATTTGATGTGTGTGTGTGTGTGTGTGTGTGTGTGTGTGTGTGTGTGTGTGTGTGTGTGTGTGTGTGTGTGTGTGTGTGTGTGTGTGTGTGCATATATTTGTGTGTGTATCAATTTGCGTGCGTGTGCGCGCATATGTCTGCGTGGAGTCTTCGCACGCTCTCCCTGTGACCATGTGGGTTTCCTCCGGGTGCTCCGGTTTCCTCCAGCACTCCAAAGACCTTCGGGGTGTGCAGGTCAATCAGCCCTCTGTCAATTGCCTCCTAGATGTGCAGGGAGTGGATGAGAAGGTGGGATAACGTTGAACTAGTGTGAACAGGTGATGGATGGTCGGCACGGGCTCGAAGGGCCGAAGGGCCTCTGTTCATGCCGTATCTTTCAATTAAATCCATCTATGTTGTCCCTGGCTTCTCTCCTGTGCCACAATCATTCTAATATTTATCTAGCACTACCTTTAATATATCAAGATGATCCAGCTTGATAATCGTTAGAATGTGTTAGAGGTGGTAACAAGGACAGAGATTCCAGAGATTTACCACTCTCTGCCAAAATAAATTTCTATGTCCTCCGTTTAAAATTAACCTTCCCTGTCCCTCCTCCCCCCCTCCCCCCCCCCCCCCTTTCCATTCTGTCCCCTCTTTTGTATCAGGGTCCTTTTACATAGAACACAGAACAGTACGTCACAAGAACAGGCCATTCGGCCCACAATGTCTGTGCTGAACTTGATGCCAAGACCACTTCTTATCTATCTGTGCATAACCCAGCATATCCATGTGTCTACCCAAATGCTTCCTAGACGCCACTATCGTATCTGCCTCCACCACCTCCCCTGGCAGCACGTCCCAGGCACCCACCACCCTTTGTGTAAAAACAAAACTGCCACGCACATCTCCTCACCTTAAAGCTGCGCCCTCTGTTATCTGATTTTTTTTTGCTTTTTGAATGGGAAAAAGATTCTGACTGCCTCTCATAATTCTATAGACTCTCCCCCCTCGACCCCCGGCATTCTGGGGAAAACGATCCAAGTCTATCCCACCTCTCCCTGTAGCTAATGCCTTGCAATCCAGGCAGCATACTGGTAAACCTCCTCTGCACCCTCTCCAAAGCCTCCACATCCATTCTGCAATGGGGGCGACCAGAACTGCGTGCAACACCCCACATGTCTCTGGAACTCTCTGCCACAGAGGGTAGTTGAGGCCAGTTCATTGGATATATTTAAGAGGGAGTTAGATGTGGCCCTTGTGGCTAAGGGGATTAGAGGGTATCGAGAGAAAGCAGGTAGGGGATACTGAGTTGGATGATCAGCCATGATCATATTGAATGGCGGTGCAGGCTCGAAGGGCCGAATGGCCTACTCCTGCACCTAATTTCTATGTTTCTATGTTTCTATATGATCAGTCAAGGTTAAATGGCAGGGTAGACTTGATGGGCAGAATGGCCTAATTCTGCTCCTATCACTTATGAATTTATGACTTTGACCCCTTGATCTCTCATGTACATCAATGCCATTACCTGCACAACTTTGCCCTTACATTCAATTACAATGTAATTGGGAGGTCGGATGTAAGGGGGAAAGTTTAGTCATTTGCCAAGATTTCACAATCTCTCTGCATCCCATCGCATATCTGAGGAAGGGTCTCGACCCAAAACCTTTATGGCACCTTCGCTCCATAGATGCTGCCTCACCCGCTGAGTGTCTCCAGCATCTGTGTCTACATCCCATTGCAGAATCACAATAACCTCTCTAAGAAGGGTCTCGACCTGAAGCGCCACCCATTCCCTCTCTCCAGAGACACTGCCTGTCCCGCTGAGTTACTCCAGCACTTTGTGTCTTCCTCTTCACTACATGTCGTTCTGCCTATTTTTGAAAATATCAGCATATTTAGAAACCGTGCATTTTGTTCCTTCATCCAGATCCTTAATCCACCAGTTTGAAAAGGGACCCGTTTATTCCAGCTCAGCGTGGTGGCCATTTTGTGTGTGGCCATCTTTGGTATCCTGGGATGTCCTGGATGTCCTGGAACGTCCTGGGATGTCAGGACTTCCATATGAGGAAAGATTGGATAGACTCGCCTTGTGCTCGCTGGAATTTAGAAGATTGAGGGGGGGATCTTACAGAAACTTACAACATTCTTAAGGGGTTGGACAAGCTAGATGCTGGAAGATTGTTCCCGATGTTGGGGGAGTCCAGAACAAGGGGTCACAGTCTAAGGATAAGGGGGAATTCCTTCAGGACCGAAATGAGGAAAACATTCTTTACACAGAGAGTGGTGAGTCTCTGGAATTCTCTGCCACAGATGGCTAAAGGAATCAGGGGGTATGGAGAGAAGGCAGGTACGGGATACTGAGTTGGATAATCAGCCATGATCACATTGAAACATAGAAACATAGAAACATAGAAAATAGGTGCAGGAGTTGGCCATTCGGCCCTTCGAGCGTGCACCGCCATTCAATGTGATCATGGCTGATCATCCAACTCAGTATCCCGTACCTGCCTTCTCTCCATACCCCCTGATCCCTTTAGCCACAAGGGCCACATCTAACGCCCTCTTAAATATAGCCAATGAACTGGCCTGAACTACCTTCTGTGGCAGAGAATTCCAGTGACTCGCCACTCTCTGTGTAAATAATGTTTTCCTCATTTTGGTCCTAAAGGAATTCCCCCTTATCCTTAGACTGTGACCCCTTGTTCTGGACTCCCCCAACATCGGGAACAATCTTCCAGCATCTAGCTTGTCCAACCCCTTAAGAATTTTGTAAGTTTCTATAAGATCCCCCCTCAATCTTCAAAATTCCAGCGAGTACAAGCCGAATGGCGGTGCAGGTTCGAAGGGCCGAATGACCTACTCCTGCACCTATCTATCTGTCCCTCTCAACGCCATTCTCCTGCCTTCTTCCCATAGCCCCTGACACCCGCACAAATCAAGAATGTATCTATCTCTGCCTTATAAATATCCACTGACTTGGCCTCCACAGCCGTCTGTGGCAAATAATTCCACAGGTTCACCCCCCTGTGAAATTCCTCGTCATCTCGTTCCTCAAGGAACGTCCTTTAATCCTGTGACTGTAACCTCTGGTCTTAAACTCTCCCACTAGTGGAAACATCCTCTCCACATCTGCTCCATCCAGGCCTTTCACTATTCGGTGAAGTTTCAAATGAGAACCGCCCCATCATCCTTCTAAACTCCAGCGAGTACAGGCCCAGCGCCGTCAAACGCTCGTCATATGTTAACCCACACATTCCTGGGATCGTCCTCATAAAGCCAATTGATGAATGGGCGCCAATAAGCCATTGGCTCAGAAAAAAACAGGCAGGACAGGACGGCAGCGGTAGAGTCGCTGCGACACAGCCCCAGAGACCCGGGTTCGATCCTGACCACGGGCGCTGTCTGAACGGAATTTGCAAGTTCTCCCCATGACTGCGTGGGTTTACTCCAGGTGCTCCTGCCTCTGGTTGCCTCCCACACTCCAAAGGCGTGCATGGTTTGTAGGTTAATTGGCTTCTGTAAATTGTGGCCTAGTATGTAGAATACTAGTGGCGCTACCTCGGTGGGCCTTTTTCCACGCTGTATCTCTAAATTAAACAAAAAAAGGCTCCTGTTAAGCCTCCTGTTACATGTTAAACTATCCATTGTGCTACCCTGGACAAATAATATCGTCTCAAACTCAGACTATCTTTAATCGGACTTGCACTAAACTTTAATCATTTTATTCCCTTTATATGGACAATAGACAATAGGTGTATGAGTAGGCCATTCGGCCCTTCCAGCCAGCACCGCCATTCAATGTGATCACGGCTGATCAACCCCAATCAGTTCCCCGTTCCTGCCTTCTCCCCATATCCCCTGACTCCCTCTCGCTATCGTTAAGAGCCCTGTCTAGCTCTCTCTTGAAAGCATCCGGAGAACCGGCCTCCACCGCCCTCTGAGGCAGAGAATCCCACAGAATCCCACTGTGCTTGAAAGTGCAGTGCTGAATTGGAAATGAAATGAGAATCCCACAGATTCACAACTCTCTGGGTGGGAAAGTTTCTCCTCGTCTCAGTCCCAAATGGCCACAGAATTCCACTGTGCTCGAAAGTGCAGTGCTGAATTGGAAATGAAATGAGAATCTCACAGACTCACAACTCTCTGGGTGGAAAAGTTTCTCCTCATCTCAGTCCCAAATGGCCACAGATTCACAACTCTCTGGGTGGAAAAGTTTCTCCTCATCTCAGTCCCAAATAGCCGATCCCTTATTCTTAAACTGTGTGTCTGGCCCCTGGTTCTGGACTCCCCCAACACCGGGAACATGTTTCCTGCCTCTAGCGTGTCCAAACCCTTAACAATCTTATATGTTTCAATAAGATCCCCTCTCATCCTTCTAAACTGTACCAGCCCAGCCGCTCCATTCTCTCAACATATGACAGTCCCGCCATCCCGGGAATTAACCTTGTAAACCTACTCTGCACTCCCTCAATAGCAAGAATGTTCTTCCTCAAATGAAGGGACCAAAACTGCACACAATACTCCAGGTGTGGGCTCACTAGGGCCATGTACAACTGCAAAAGGTCCTCTTTGCTCCTAGACTCAACTCCTCTTGTTATGAAGGCCAACAGGCCAAAACTGTACGCAATACTCCAGGTGTGGGCTCACTAGGGCCATGTGCAACTGCAAAAGGACCTCTTTGCTCCTTTACTCAACTCTTCTTGTTATAACAGCCAACATGTCATTTGCTTTCTTCACTGCCTGCTGTACCTGCATGCTTACTTTCATTGACTGATGAACAAGGACCCCCAGATCCCGTTGTACTTCCCCTTTTCCCAACTTGACGACATTTAGATAGTAATCTGCCTCCCTGTTTTTGCTACTAAAGTGGATAACCTCACATTTATCCGCATTAAACTACATCTGCCATGCATCTGCCCACTCCCCCAACCTGTCCAGGTCACCCTGCATCCTCATAGCATCCTCCTCACAGTTCACACTGCCACCCAGCTTTGAGACATCTGCAAATTTGCTAACGTTACTTTGAATCCCTTCATCCAAATCATTGATTAACATGCATCTATCTATACGCTGTAATCGATTGTAATCACGTATTGTCTTTCTGCTGAATGAAACAAAAGCTTTTCACTGTACCTCGGTACACGTAACATTCAACTAAACTGTGAGGATGTAGGAGGATACCACCAGGACTCGAGGGCCTGAGCTACAGGGAGAGGTCAGGCAGGCTAGGACTGTCTCATCCTCCTTGGAGGGCAGGAGAATGAGGGGTGATCTTACAAGGCTGTATCATATCTTGAAGGGTATTGATAGCGTGGATGGCATGGAGTCTTGTGTCCAGAGTGGAGGAATCAAAAAACTAGGGGAGACGGGAAAGACGTAATAGGAACATGAGGGGCAACTTTTTCACTCAGATAAAGGGCCTGTCCCACTTTCACAACTTTTTTTGCTCGTGGCCATTTTTCATCAGGCTAGAAAAAACGCCTTGACCTACTTGATTCCATGAGTACCTGCGACTAGCATCACGCCTACTACGATCTAGTGACGACCAAAGATCCTAGATAGCCCACTCCTGCTAAATGCTAATGGGCTGACGTGTAGTAGGCAACGGAGTGGAACATGTGCCTTTATTTCATCCATTTCAGTAACCCGACCCGACGTTGGGTATCCCTCTCGCAGTGTAATCAACGTTGCGAGGGGGGCAGTTTGGGTTAATAAATTATAATTCTGAAAATGAGGAGAAGATTTTTACCAAAGAACCTTTATTTTTACGGCGATGTTTCCGTATCCGGCTTCTGTCTCCGCACTGGTATCTTTGCTCCGCTATGGTGGGACCTTTGGTGCGGAGACGGAAGCCGGTTACGGAAATGGGGCCGAAAATTACCTATGAATCTGACCATGACCGTACCACGTCTTTTTCGTTGAGTGGTCCATCTTGCTCGCTATATATAGGATCTTTGGTGACGACCATGCTGTGAGTATGAGTCAAGGGCAAACTCGGCAGAGGTTGTGAATTAGGTCGTGAAAGTGGGACAGGCCCTTAAAGATTCTGACTGTCTACACTATCTACGCCTCTCATAATTTTATATATTACCATCACTTCTCTCCTAAACCTCCAACGCCATTAGATGGCGACCTAGAATTCCGGCTCATCCGTTTCATAAGGGACATACTTGATAAGTTTCAGCAATCATTAAAGATTTAATAGGAACCTGAGGGGTAACTTTTTCACACAAAGGGTGCTGGGTGTATGGAACGAGCTGCCAGAGGAGGTAGGGTTACACAAAAAGCTGGAGAAACTCAGCGGGTGCAGCAGCATCTAAGGAGCGAAGGAGATAGGCGACGTTTCGGGTCGAGACCCTTCTTCAGACTGGTCAGGGATCAGGGAAACGAGAAAGGTAGTTGAGGCAAAGACTGTGCCAGCATTTAAGATACATTTGGACAGGTACATGGATAGAACAGGTTTCGAGGGATATGGGCCAAACACCGGCAGCTGGGCCTTGTGTGGATGGCTTGCATGGGAAAGTTGGGCCGAATGGCCTGTCTCAGTGGTGTATGACTCTAAGTTGTCATATAGTAGTTTAGAAGATGCACTTTTAGTTCAGTTTAGTTTAGAGATGCTGCACGGCAACAGTCCCTTCGGCCCACCGAGTCCGCGCCGGCCAGCGATCCCCGCACACTAGCACTATCCTACACACTAGGGATGATGTGCAATTTTTATCAAACCCAATTAACCTACAAACCTGCACGTCTTTGCCATGTGGAAGGAAACCGGAGCACCCGGAGAAACCCACGTGGTCACAGGCCTGTTACTGTGCTGTATCTGTAGTTTTAGACTTTAGACACACAGCGTGAAAACAGGCCCTTCGGCCCACTGAGCCCTGTACGCTAGAGAGATCCTACACACACTGGGGACAATTTGCAATTTTACCGAAGCCAATTAACCAACAAACCTGCATAGAAACATAGACATAGAAACATAGACAATAGGTGCAGGAGTAGAGGCCATTCGGCCCTTCGAGCCTGCACCGCCATTCAATGTGATCATGGCTGATCATCCAACTCAGTATCCCGTAACTCCCTTCTCTCCATACCCCCTGATCCCTTTAGCCACAAGGGCCACATCTAACACCCTCTTAAATATAGCCAATGAACTGGCCTCAACTACCCTCTGTGGCAGTGAGTTCCAGAGACTCACCACTCTGTGTAAAGAATGTTTTCCTCCTTTCGGTCCTAAAGGTATTCCCCCTTATCCTTAGACTGTGACCCCTTGTTCTGGACTCCCCCAACATCGGGAACAATCTTCCAGCATCTAGCTTGTCCAACCCCTTAAGAATTTTGTAAGTTTCTATAAGATCCCCCCTCAATCTTCTAAATTCCAGCAAGTACAAGCCGAGTCTATCCAATCTTTCCTCATATAAAAGTCCTGACATCCCAGGAATCAGTCTGGTGAATCTTCTCTGTACCCCCTCTATGGCAAGGATGTCTTTCCTCAGATTTGGAGAACAAAACTGTACGCAATACTCCAGGTGTGGCCTCACCAAAACCCTGTACAACTGCAGTAGAACCTCCCTGCTCCTATACTCAAATCCTTTCGCTATGAACGCTAACATACCATTTGCTTTCTTCACTGCCTGCTGCACCTGCATTGCCTACTTTCAATGACGGGTGTACCATGACACCCAGGTCTCGTTGCATCTCCCCCTTTCCTAATCTGCCACCTAATTTGCATGTCTTTGGAAAACCGGAGAATATCCACACAGGTCACAGAGAGAGCATACAAACTTCATACAGGCAGCACCCGTAGTCGGGATCGAATATGGGTCTCTGGCACTGTGAGGCAGCAGCTCCACCCGCTGCGCCGCCGTGCCCCCCCCCCCCACTTACTAGCACGAGGAGAAAGCAGACCCAACTGGGTTGTCCCAGCCTTTGCCATGGCAACAGGCATCAGTATAAAGGGGAGCCTTGGAAAGCACATCAGGAGAAAACTAGGCCACAAGTTACAGAATTAGGCCATTCGGCCATCAAGTCTACTCGGCCATTCAATCATGGCTGATCTATCTTTCCCTCTTAACCCCATTCTCCTGCCTGCTCCACATAACCCCCGACATCCATACTAATCAAGAATCTATCTCTGCCTGAAAAAATATCCATTGACTTGGCCTCCACCGCCGTCTGTAGCAATGAATTCCACAGATTCACCACCCTCTGACTAAAGAAATTCCATTTAAAGTCCATTTATTCTGAGGCTGTGCCCTCTGGTCCTAGACTATCCCACTGGTGGAAACATCCTCTCCACATCCACCCTCTCCAGGGCCTTTCACTATTTGGTAGATTTCAATGAGGTCCCTCTTCATCCTTCTAAATTCTAGCGAGTACAGGCCCAGTACTGTCAAACACTCGTCAAATGTTGACCCACTCATTCCGGGAATCATTCTAGTCAACCTCCTCTGGACCCGCTCCAGAGCCGGCACATCCTTCCTCAGATATGGGGCCCAAGTTTCCAGCTGATAAGGCAGAACACGCTAACTCCCAACTTCCTCTATTCTCTAGAACTCTCAATTCTCTAGAATTTAGGAGATTGAGAGGCTGATTGAGAAGTTACAGAAACTTACAAAGTTCTTAAGGGGTTGGACTGGCTAGATTGTTCCCAATGGCAGGAAGATTGTTCCCGATGTTGGGGAGGTCCAGTACAAGGGGTCACAGCTTAAGGATAAGGGGGCAATCCTTTAGGACCGAGATGAGAAGGACTTTTTTCACACAGAGAGTGGTGGGTCTCTGGAACTCTCTGCCACAGAGGGTAGTTGAGGCCAGTTTATTGGCTATATTTAAGAGGGAGTTAGATGGGGCCTTTGTGGCTAAGGGGATCAGGGGGTATGGAGAGAAGGCAGGTACGGGATACTGAGTTGGATGATCAGCCATGATCATATTAAATGGTGGTGCAGGCTCGAAGGGCCGAATGGCCTCTACTCCTGCACCTAATTTCCATGTTTCTATGTTTCCCTGGTGATAAAGTGGCCCAGGTTACAGCACAAACTGAGGCCGTTTGGCCCATCTGCATCCATACCATGCTCCCATTCCACATATGCCCTCCTTTCCCATCTCCGTTCAACCACACCTCCTCCTCATGTCCTACACCCTTCACCCTCCAAGTTGCCCCCCTCGACCACTGTCTACGTAGAACACAGGACCGTACAGCACAGGAACGGGCCCTTCGGCCCACAATGTCCGTGCCTGTCTATAAGCCTTATAAACACCACTATCGTATCTGCTTCCACCACCATCCCTGGCAGCGCTTTCCAGGCACCCATCACCCTCTGTGCGAAAACGTTGCCCCAGACATCTCCATTAAACTCTCCCCCTCTCACCTCATAGCTATGCCCTCCAGTGGTGGACATTTACACTCCAGGTGGGAAAAAGGTTTCCGACAGTCTGCCCTATCTATGTTTCTCATAATTTTACAGACGTCTGGCAGTACAGCAGGCAGTGAAGAAAGCGAATGGCATGTTGGCCTTCATAATAAGAGGAGTCGAGTATAGGAGCAAAGAGGTCCTTCTGCAGTTGTACAGGGCCCTGGTGAGACCACACCTGGAGTATTGTGTGCAGGTTTGGCCCTGTTGGCCTTCATAATAAGAGGAGTCGAGTATAGGAGCAAAGAGGTCCTTCTGCAGTTGTACAGGGCCCTGGTGAGACCACACCTGGAGTATTGTGTGCAGGTTTGGCCCTGTTGGCCTTCATAATAAGAGGAGTCGAGTATAGGAGCAAAGAGGTCCTTCTGCAGTTGTACAGGGCCCTAGTGAGACCACACCTGGAGTATTGTGTGCAGTTTTGGCCCTGTTGGCCTTCATAATAAGAGGAGTCGAGTATAGGAGCAAAGAGGTCCTTCTGTAGTTGTACAGGGCCCTGGTGAGACCACACCTGGAGTATTTTGTGCAGTTTTGGCCTGTTGGCCTTCATAATAAGAGGAGTCGTGTATAGGAGCAAAGAGGCCCTTCTGCAGTTGTACAGGGCCCTGGTGAGACCACACCTGGAGTATTGTGTGCAGTTTTGGTCCCCTCATTTGAGGAAGGACATTCTTGCTATTCAGGGAGCCCAGCGTAGGTTCACCAGGTTAATTCCCGGGATGGCGGGACTGTCATATGTTGAGAGAATGGAGCGGCTGGGCGTGTATATCCTGCGGTTTAGAAGGATGAGAGGGGATCTCATTGAAACATATAAGATTGTTAAGGGTTTGGACACGCTAGAGGAAGGAAACATGCTCCCGATGTTGGGGGAGTCCAGAACCAGGGGCCACAGTTTAAGAATAAGGGGTCGGCCATTTAAAACGGAGACGAGTAAACACTTTTTCTCACAGAGAGTTGTGAATCTGTGGAATTCTCTGCCTCAGAGGCCGGTTCTCTGGATACTTTCAAGAGAGAGCTAGATAGGGCTCTTAAAGATAGCGGAGTCAGGGGATATGGGGAGAAGGCAGGAACGGGGAACTGATTGGGGATGATCAGCCATGATCACATTGAATGGTGGTGCTGGCTCGAAGGGCCGAATGGCCCACTCCTGCACCTATTTTCTATCTCGCTTCAACCTCTGACATTTCAGAGAAAACAATCCTAGTCTATCCCACCTCTCCCTGTAGCTGAAACCCTCTAATCCAAGCACCATTCTCTGCACCCTCTCCGAACCATCCACATCTTCCCAGGAATGAACTAGACTAGGACTCAAGGGTCTGAGCTACAGGGAGAGGTTCAGCAGGCTGGGTCTCTTTTCATTGGAGCGCAGGAGGATGAGAACCGATCTTATAGAGGTGTACAAAATCATGAGAGGATAGATCGGGTAGACGCACAGAGTCTCTTGCCCAGAGTGGTCACGGTGCCGCAGCGGTAGAGTTGCTGCCTTACAGTGAATGCAGTGCCGGAGACCCGGGTTCGATCCCGACTAAGGCCCTGTCTCACGGTGCGAGTTGACACACGAGTGACCCAGAGTGGCAGACTCGTGGTTGTGTACGATATTCCAAGTTGGTGTTCAAGTGTTTGAGGCGAGTTCCCACGGGGATGGTAATCTGTGATGTTCCGAGATCGTCTCCAGAGTTACCAAGTTCCCCTCCCGTTTTCTCTTGAGTTACCAAGTTCCTCTCCCGCTCAGGGTGTGTGTTGTTGCAGCAGTCCGGGATTCGCATTTAAAGCACTCGGTTATCTTCAGCAGTTCAGGCGAGGACAGGTTTGGGGGGGGGGGCGAGGGATGGTGGAATTGGGAGAAGGCAAAGACTATGGGTGGGGAGGAGTGAGATGGGGGGGGGGGGCTAGGAACGGCATCTGCGAAACGGGTAGTCAACCTTTAGGGTCCCGGCCCGAAACATGCCTATACATTTTATGATTTCCCTCCAAAGATGCAGTCGCCCGTGGTTTATTTGCACAGCTTTCTTCCCTCTCTCTCCCAACATTGGGGGGGGGGGGGGACGACGACGACAAGATAGTTTAAACGGACCTTACCCCCACTTCATGCTTCTGTTGTGCATAATTCAGCAGTAAAACCTCTCTTCCCCTTACCCAGCGACGCCCGGTTCCTCCCACCCCCACAAGTTCACATCGATGAGGGAAGAATGAGCGGGGAGTTTGAAGAAGGGTCCCGACCCAAAACATCACACATTCCTTCTCTCCAGAGGCGATGCCTGTCCCGCTGAGTTACTCCAGCATGTTTGTGTCTAGCGTCGGTGTAAACCAGCGTCTGCAGTTCCTTCCTACACACAGACAGTGAAGTGCCTCGGCCAAATTAGGAACATTAGGATTCTCTGATGTGAAGGTAGTCTGGTTTGCGTTTCTTACACTTGATCATATCCGAAACTAAAGTATAGATAGACACAAAATGCTGGAGTAACTCGGCGGGACAGGCCGCATATCTGGAGAGAAGGAATGGGTGGCGTTTTGGGTAAGTCTGAAGAAGGGTCTCGACTCCATTCCTTCTCTCCAGAGATGCTGGCTGGTCCGCTGTGTTACTCCAGCATTTTGAGTCTACTAAAGAGTTCCCACGGTAGACGCACGAATCACTAAACTTAACGCACGGGCCACTACGATATAACTCTGAGTTTAAATGTTTCAATTTTAAACTTGACCACGGAATTTGACTCGTGGAAAAAGTCAAACATGTTTGGCTTTTTTCCCCGAGTTCACAAGTTTCACGGGTACCTGCCGTTAGCGCCACGAGTGGACAAGTTGATCGCGCGAGTTCCGACGTCCCCGCTACGTTGGCTGTGCGTGATCACCACGAATGAAAACTCGGGGTCACGCGTGGGCCAACTCGGACTTGTTAAATGCGGATATATCAATAAAATACATTGAGGAATCAATCGGATCATTAAATATTGGAAAAGCAGCGGGCCCTGATGGCCTGAGTACAGAATTTTATAAGAAATTTCAAGATCTGATCTCGCCAAAATTACATACAGTGTATAAATATACATATGAACAAGGAAAATTGCCGGAATCTCTAAATGAATCTACAATTACATTAATTCCTAAGGTTGACAAGGATTTGGAAGACCCAGGATCATATAGAGCAATTGCTCTTTTAAATACAGATCAAAAATTTTAGCTAAAGTTTGATCACGAAGATTAAGTTTGGTGATTACTAAAATAATACATCATGATCAAACAGGTTTTATCCCAAAACGTTACTCATCTTATAATTTGAGACGATTATTTAATATCATATATTCAAAAAGAGTTTGTGATAGGGAATTAGCTGTTATATCCTTAGATGCAGAAAAAGCATTCGATCAGGTTGAATGGCCATATTTATTTAAAATAATGGAGAAATTCCAATTGGGGGGATAGATTTTGTAAATGGATAAGAATATTCGAATCCTACTGCAAGAATATTAACAAACCAAATATTGTCAACTAAATTTAAGCTTCATAGGGGTTGTAGACAAGGATGTCCGCTGTCGCCTTTGTTATTCGCTCTGGTGATAGAGCCTTTAGCGGAAAGGATTAGATCTGAACCAGAAATATACGGATATAATACTGATACTACAACGAATAAAATATCTCTATATGCAGATGATGTATTAATTTATATTACAAAACCAGAGATCAGTATTCCCAAGCTATTTAAGGTTATAACTAATTTTGGCACATTTTCTGGATATAGAATTAACTGGAATAAAAGTGATATTATGCCCATAACCGGAATAAGATCAAATAAATTGCAACAGTATCCACTAAAAATAGTTACGGACAAATTTAAATATTTAGGTATTAATGTATCTAAATCCTATAACTCATTAATTAAATCTAATTATCCCCAATTATTAGATAAACTTAGAAAAAATATTTCATACTGGAAAACACTTCCTATATCTATGATCGGTAGAATAAATGCCATAAAAATGATCTTTTTACCACAACTGTTATATTTGTTTCAAGCTATTCCTGTCTATCTCCCAAAGAGTTTAAAAAAAAAATAGATAACATTGTTAATAGTTTTATTTGGGATTACAAAAATCATAGAATAAGTAAAAACATTTATGTAAATCCAAAATAAATGGAGGATTAGCACTTCCAAATTTTTTGTACTATTTTTGGGCAGTCCAGATTAAGAATATGAATTTTTGGTGGGTAAATTTGGATTACGAACCAACGTGGTTAAAGATGGAAAAGGAAGATTGTTTACCTTTTAATGTAGGTTCAATTCTTTTTGCGCCAAGAGAAATACAAAAAAAAATTATAGGGACAACCCTATAATTCATAGCAATAGACGTATTTGGAAACAAATTGTCAAGACTTTATGTTTGGATAATTTGTCATTTAACCTGCCAATTATGAATAACCCTTTATTTAAACCCTCTATATTAGATAGGGGGTTTAGACATTGGGATGATTTAGGAATTAATAGGATTGAACACCTCTATAGAAAGGGAACATTTCTCTCATTTCAGGAGTTACAAGAAATTTATGGATTACCATCACATAATTTGTTTAGGTATTTACAAATTAGAGATTATATTAAGTCTAACACACAAGATTATAAAAATAAAGAACCAGGATTATTAGATGAAGTATTTAATAAACATCCAAATGCAGAAAAATTAATAGCTTATATATACAATATTATTTTGGATAGGGAGAATCCAACAACAGAAATATACCGTCAAGCATGGGAAAATGAAATTGGTTTATCTATAACGAAAGAATCTTGGGAAGAAAGTTTACAACGCATACATCGTTGTTCATTAAACGCTAGGCATACATTGATACAATTTAAAGTTTTATATAGGTTACATTATTCAACAACCAAATTAAATATAATTTTTCCTAATGTCTCTCCTATTTGTGATAAATGTCAGAATTTAGAGGCTAATTTAATACATAGTTTTGTAACGTGTTCAAAACGTAGTTATTATTGGACAGAAATCTTTAGAGTTATATCTGAAGTTCTTAGAATTAAACTGGATCCAGAACCAAAGTTAATAATATTAGGAATTCCGGACTCAAAATTGGTATTAACAGTAAATCAAAGAATTTTCTTTGACTACTGTTTGATAATAGGGAAAAAAATAGTATTGAAATTTTGGAAGGGAACATTAACCCCCATAATTAAAATGTGGACAGCAGAGATGTTGGAGACTTTGTATTTGGAAATAATCAGATTTGTCCTAATGGACAAATGTGAAATCTTTGAACAAATATGGTCTCCATATATACAATATTTGAAGGGCTAGCTGTTCTTGGCATTACAACTCAATGGGTACTCGACAGGATTTGATGAAAAAAATGTATTTTCTAACTGGGATTTGTATACACATCTCTGTTGGTATTTGTAAATTTCTTTTATTATTTGGAAATTACTACTTCTAATAAAAATATTATCAAAAAAAAAAAATGGCGCTCTTTTTGAAAGAGGAGGTGGAAGAACTTCTGTTGTCAGATGGCATTTAATCTGTAGAATTCTTGGCCACAGAGGGCCGTGGAGGCCAAATCAGTAGATATTTTTAAGGCGGAGATGGACAAATTCTTGATTAGAACGGGTGTCAAGTGAGATGGGGAGAAGGCTGGAAAATGGGATTAGGAGGCAGAGATCAGCCATGATTGAATGGCAGTGGACCCAATGGGCCAAATGGCCCAATTCTACTCCTATAACTTGTGAACTTTACCTGCATTATGTTGAAGATAACATTTGTTTAGAATTAATGAATTACGTTTACATTAACTGAAAACATCAGGTTAGAAATTGATATGAATATTATTCAAATTGATTGCTGTTAAAACAAATTGTGCATCTATATCACTACCTACCAAGTTCATGATTTTCATTAATCTGCTTGTGTTTGTGTTTACATTTCTTCCTTACCACTGCGTTTACAAAGAAAAAAATATACATATTTTTTAATAATTTTAACATTTTAATTAATTAATTCCCAGTCAATATTTATGCTGGCAATGCCATCACTGATTTCCCATACTTAATTTCAGCAATTGACACAGCTGTGTCTCTCTATAAGTTGATGGTTCTCAAAGGAAAGACACCCGAGAATGCATTTGTCAACTTGGGTACTGCAACAAATCCTCTCACCAGGACATAGAGGGAAGTAGGATGAAATTTGTCAGACATGTACTCAGAATGTCACCAGAAAGTGCCACTAAGATACCAATGATTATGGCGAGCTGACGGAAGAAGTAAAAGAGGCCGACCAAAACTCATATGGACGTGAAAATTCCAGAAGGGTTTGGAAGCCCGAGATGCTAACCTATCGAGGGTGGAAGACGTTGCACATGACCGAACAGAATGGCGATGGCTTGCTGACCAATGCACTCAACAGAGTGGGAGGAACTAAGCCCAAGTCTAAGTCGGCCACCTCCCAGTCGGTAGACCCTCCACAGATCTTGCTGAGCCACCACGCTGAATCCATCCGCAGAGAACAGAGACCCATAAAAGGACCGGACTAAAGCGTTGATCCTCTCCGGATCTGTGACAGAGGAGCCATCGTCTGCGAGCAGCTCTGCGAGCTGTTTGCGAGCTCCCCGCCCTTTCTCCAGAGAATCAAAGTCAAAGTCAAGTCAAAATAGTTTATTGTCATGTGTCCCTGACAGGACAATGAAAATCTTTCTTTGCAGAGCACAACAGAACATAGAAGGCATTGACTACAATTCTATACATAAATACACCCATGACTTAATAAATTAATAAAGTGCAAATAACAGATGGAGGGATATTAATGTTCAGAGTTCCGAGGCAGGTTTAATAGCCTGATGGCTGTGGGGAAGTAGCTATTCTTAAACCGGGATGTTGCAGTCTTCAGGCTCCTGTACATTCTACCTGAAGGTAGCAGGGAGATGAGTGTGTGGCTAGGGTGGTGTGGGTCCTTGATGATGCTGCCAGTCTTTTTGAGGCAGCGACTGTGATAAATCCCCTCGATGGAAGGAAGGTCAGAGCCGATGATGGACTGGGCAGTGTTTACCACTTTTTGGAGTCTTTTCGTCTCCAGGGCGCTCAAGTTGCCGAACCAAGCCACGATGCAACCAGTCAGCAAGCTCTCTAGTGTACACCTGTAGAAGTTAGAGAGAGTCCTCTTTGACAGACCAACTCTCCGTAATCTTCTCAGGAAGTAGAGGCGCTGATGAGCTTTCTTAATAATTGCATCTGTGCTCTCGGACCAGGAAAGATCTTCACAGATGTGCACGCCCAGGAATTTGAAGCTCTTGACCCTTTCAACCATCGACCCGTTGATATAAACAGAACTGTGGGACCCCATCCTACTCCTTCCAAAGTCCACAATCAGTTCCTTGGTTTTGCTGGTGTTGAGGGCCAGGTTATTGTGCTGGCACCATATGGACAGTCGCTCGATCTCCCTTCTATACTCGGACTCATCCCCATCAGTGATATGTCCCACAACAGTGGTGTCATCAGCGAACTTGATGATGGAGTTCGCGCTATGACCGGCTACGCAGTCATGAGTATAGAGTGAGTACAGCAGGGGGCTGAGCACGCAGCCCTGAGGTGCTCCCGTGCTTATTGTTATCGAGTCTGACACATTTCCACCAATACGAACAGACTGTGGTCTGTGGGTGAGGAAGTCGAGGATCCAATTGCAGAGGGATGCGCAAAGACCCAGTTCTGCGAGTTTGGTAACCAGCTTGGAGGGGATGATTGTGTTAAATGCCAAGCTGTAGTCAATAAATAGCAGCCTGACAGTTTTTGTTGTCCAAGTGGTCCAGAGCGGAGTGGAGGGCAGTGAGATCGCGTCCACCGTTGATCTGTTGTGGCGGTAAGCGACCTGCAGTGGGTCCAGGTTTTTGTCGAGGTAGGAGTTGATTTGCGCCATGATCAACCTCTCGAAGCACTTCATCACCACAGGCGTTAGTGCCACAGGTCGATAGTCATTGAGGCACGTCACCTTGCTCTTCTTGGGCACCGGTATTATTGATGCCCTTTTGAAGCAGGTGGGAACCTCAGACCTCTGAAGTGACAGGTTGAAAATGTCCGTAAAAACTCCAGCGAGTTGGTCTGCACAGGTTTTTAGGACACGACCAGGTATGCCATCAGGTCCAGACGCTTTTCGAGGGTTCACCCCTCTGAAGGATTTCCTGACGTCGGCCTCTGTGACTGAGACTGAAATACCATCATAGCGAACAGGGGCTCGGAAAGGCACATCGGTGTTCTCCCTATCAAAGCGTGCGTAAAATGTATTGAGCTCATCAGGGAGCGATGTATCGCCGACATCCGGGCTGCCTCCTGGTTTCGCCTTGTAAGAGGTGATTGCATTCAGTCCCCGCCACAGCTGCCGAACATATGTCTCATCCTCCAGCTTGGAGCAGAACTCCCTTTTGGCCTTTTTGATGGCCTTACCGAGGTCGTATCTGGACTTCTTATAGACCTCTGTGTCATCAGACATGAATGCCCGGTGTCTGGACTTCAGAAGAGTGCGGATCTCATAGTTCATCCAAGGTTTCTGATTGGGAAACACTCGGAAGGTTTTTATAGGGATGCAGTCCTCCACACATTTCTTTATGAAGACTGTAATGACTGTGGCGTATTCATTCAAGTCTGTTGCCGAGTCCTTGAACATAGCCCAGTCTACAGACTCCAAACAGTCTTGTAGTTGTTCTTCTGCCCCCGCCGACCAGCTCTGTACTGTCCTCACCTCTGGGGGTGCGCTCTTTAATTGCTGCCTGTAGGCAGGAAAAAGCAGCACCGCATTATGGTCGGATTTACCGAAGTGAGGGCGAGGGATAGAGCGGTAGGCATCCTTGATGGTGGTGTAGCAGTGGTCGAGGGTGTTTGGTCCTCTAGTGCAGCAGGAGACATGTTGGTGGAAGTTGGGGAGTGACTTCTTTAGGGTTGCCTTATTGAAGTCCCCAGCAATGGTGCTAAATGCCTCGGGGTAAGACGTCTGGTGTTTGTTGAGCACGGCGTGCAGTTCCTCCAGTGCCAGACAGACATCTGCCTGGGGTGGGATGTAGACCGCGGTCAGGATGATGGAGGTGAATTCCCTCGGTAGGTAGAAGGGACGGCACTTCACCGCCAGATGTTCGAAGTGTGGAGAGCAGGAGTTGGACAGGACTACTACGTCTGAGCACCACGCAGAGTTGACCATGTGGCAGACACCCCCTCCTCTCCCTTTCCCTGATGCCAATGTACGGTCCATGCGGTGAATGGAGAACCCTTCAGGCTGGACTGCTGAGCCTGGAGAGCTGGGGGTGAGCCAGCATGCAGTGACAGTATGCAGACCCAACCCAGAGATGGAAAGAAAGGCGAGGCTCGATCCAGATCGTGCAGCATCTGGACCCGCGACCTCACGTTAGCGCCTCGGGACCACGGAAGCAGCAGGCTCCTCAAAGCATCCTTCTTCTTCAGAAACTCTTCCCATTCGCAAGAGTAATCACCAACCCGTCCCAGGCGAGACCCTGAGTCCAGTATCTCCCTCTCAAGCCTCTCGAGCGCTGAGTCCCGCCTTCCAGTCGACCCCCACGTATATTCATTACAAAAGAGACGGATATGACCTTTCCCCACATCCCACCACTGCCTAAGGAAGAGAAGCACCACTGCCTCTCCCTCCACTTCACCCAAAACCGACTGAATGGCTCCCGGAAACACCGATCCTCCAGCAACCTGCTGTTTAAGTGACAGTATGCAGACCCAGCCCGAGCGCACGCTGGATTGATATCCACACGCACCAGACAGTGGTCCGAGCACGGCACCAGCCGCATTGAAGCCGCTGTGATACAGGAAACAAACGTTCAGGAAATATATATTCGATCAATGCGGGAACCACCCTCAGACCTCCGCGAAAAAGCAGTGGAATCAGGGTTGAGATTCCGCCACGCATCAACCAACTCAAAGGATTCAATCAACCCTCTCAGCTTCTTCGCTACAGCAGGGGCACACTGAGTACCAGAACGGTCTTGTACCTCAAGTGTGCAATTAAAGTCCCCACCAAGGAAAATACAGTCTCCCCTATCAATAGTGCTCAACAGAGCAAGTCACCTCCTGAAGTAGGCCAGCCTGCATCGTGCCGGAGCTAGGGGCGTACTCGTTAATGAAATGCAACAGCATGCCATCCAGGCTCACGGCCACATGGAGCAAACGTCCTGGCACAACTTGTTGCACATTTATAATTTTTGGCAGAAATGTTGGGGCCAACAGAAAGGTCACCCGACTCGAATTCGAGCTGAGATGGCTCATGTAGTCCCCCCCTTCCCACTCCAGTCGCCAGGTGGGTTCGTCACTAACAACGGTGTGCGGCTCTTGCAGAAAACACACGGCAAATTTCCCCTCTCGAAGGACCGATAAAAGCTGAAATCTGCGAAAACTCGCTCTGCTCCCGTTTACATTTAATGTGACTACTGTGACTGTGCAGGCACACTAGATTGAGACCCTCACATTCCGCGTAGACTCAAAAACTCTCTCTCTGAGGAACTGCAAAAGTCCCCAAACTGGCTCTTCTCGGAGTCAAGAAGATCACTATCTTTGTTGCCAAGGATCGCCTCGAGAGTCTAAATCAAAACTGGCCAATCTGCCCACTGTTTTTCAGCAGCCTTCTTTTTTGTTCTGATGGTACGGTTTGTTTTTAGGAACCCTCGCACCTCACACATAACACTTGCCTGAGACACAACAAGTTTATCAGCACAGCACCCAGGGTCATTGTCAGAAATCGAAAGACCAGAACTATCTGAACATTCGCTACACAAACTATGCTTGTCACTCTCCCCCACATCCGGCATGACACCACCCCCAGGATCAATGCCGGGGAAGGGTCCCGATATCCGACTGCAACAAGTAGCAATGTTACAACATTTTGAGATTTTAAAAATCAAGTCTGCAATTTATCCCATCAAATAAAGTATAAAAAAAAGTTTAATTTGACACCTAATTCACTTTCATATCTTCAGTATTAACAAAGTTATGACCATTTTCATACTCAGAAATTAGCATCTTATTCCCCATTGCCTTTCAATTGACTTAACTCAAAAGCTGTGATCTAGAACAGTCAAAAGCCCATAACTTCCTTAAAAATTAAGAGAACTCAATGAAATTTCCACTAATTATAGAATGAAGCATTCTGAAACAAATATTATACAATCTTACTGGGATAACCTGAAATTAAAGCATATAATTAGTTAGTTATCTAATTGTAGCTATTTACAAAATTCAATGAGTAGATCTAAACAACTATCCATTTCTTAAGAAAAGATTAACTTTTTAAAAAAATGTCTAAGTGTCCAAATAACATTCACACAATACTCCACAATACAAAATAATTTTTAAATCTCATTTTCGTGAATTCCTGGGCCAAATGGAAGGAATTTAGTGTTTAATGTCCGTAAATTAATGGTCATTTAAATCAACTAGCGAGTGGGTTTTAGTGGAATGCGGCGGATTGGAACGTTGCGGTTTGCGGTGACGTCGGTATGAAAAATACCACCGGTTCATACATTTTTTTGGACCCCAATTCGCAACATGAAAATATTATTAAAGCCTCCATAAAAAACAAATTTAATATAAAAATAAACTGAGTACCTTTTTTTCTCCCCTACGTAAAATCCTTGCCGTTATCGGCGCTCACGGCTTTTGAAGGTGATTTTTAAATTACTGTAGATAATAAATAATGTAGCGTAATTTAAAAATACCTTCATTAATGAAATGTCGGAGCGATTTTTCTTCTGCAACGAAATCGCCCGACATTGATCGATTTGCCCAGTCTGAAGAAAAACGACACTTTAAGTTCGCCCCCCTCTGAAAGGCGCCTCACGGGGAGCGGCGGAACTGCAGCGCTGCTCAAGGTAAGTTTTGTAACATACCTACAACAAGCATCCCACTGAATGGCTGTGCTTCTACACTCTACCATCACCCTCCACGTCTGGGCCTGGGGAAGAAAAAACAAGAGGCACCCCCAGGGCCCGTGGAACACTGGCAACCCCGGAATCTAAAAGAGTATCGTCACCCGAAATAGGCCCGACCTCCAGAGCACCTAGAGCACCCCCTCCACAGGCAACACCCAGAGAATCTCCACTTCCGTTTAGACTCTCCCCTGACAACTCAGCCGGTGAGGCAGCAGCGTCTCAGTGGGCACACTACCAGGGGAGCCAACCCCATCATCTGGCGTGCTAGCACCCTCAGTAGGCCTCTGAAACGAGGTGACCTCCTCCGACCCAGAGGGCACACACCCAGCGAGCTAACCTCAACACCCGATGAGATAACTCCCACGGACCCACGGCCCCTGATACGAACGGACATCCACCCGCCCTGATGACACAACTCCAGAGGAGTCAACCCCAGCACCTTGTCTTGTGACACACGCTGAAGATCCCTGATAAGGAGTCCCAACCTCCGACCCGGAAGACTCCAGTTCAAGACCAGCAGCCACATCAGTGGTGGAAGGTCTGGAGAAAGACATTCCCCAAGGTTTGGACACATGCCCTTGCTCGTCCTCGCCAGGTACATGCCTCCTCTTTGTCCCGCTAGCATGCGGCGGTACGGTGACCTCCATAAAGGAAGGGTCTTCCACCTCCACACTACCGACTGCCACATTACCGCCCACACCTTTTAGCTTCCCTGCTCCCGTCTGAACCACCTCAGCCCCTTGCTGGGCCACAGAAGGTACAATCTGGACCTCACTGGAGCTGCTAGGCGCCCCTTGGTGGTCTCAGAACTCGGCATTTCACTCTTTTGGGTGGATTTTTTCCTCTCCCTCCTCTTTTTCTTCGTCATCTGCTGCTCCCCTCTCTCCTCTCTCCCCCTGTGCCCCAACTTCAGCCCCCACCACAGGCTCACGACATGGGGCGCAGGGGCCATCACTACCCCGGGTCCCCTAGGCGGAACTTGCAGACTTAGATGGGATATCTATCACTGCCGCCCCGGATCACCGAGGCAGAGATGGCAGCCCTAGCCGGGTCAGCAGTACCACCCTTCGGCACCCCGGATGTGCCAGCAGTGCATTCCTGGGCCGCTGCGTTGGAACTTCTGGCAGCGACTCCGCAAATATGACACTTTTTACGGAGATGTACAAATTCACCGCACGCATGACACCGTGCCTTCCCCCAATTCCAACGCACGGTTCTAGGGAGACCCCTACACTCCACCTCGAAGCGCCCCTCACCAACCTTCATGAACACCCTCCTCTTGAAACGGAAGATCCCTTTTTCCTCCGGGTCACCCCCGGGGTGCATGAGCCTAAAGCACTAAGACCGCACTTCCCCAAACTTAGACAGGTGTGGAATAAGTATCGCGTCCGGAATATCTGTGGGTAAACCCCGCAAGAGAACCGGTCTCATCCTCGATGCCCACGGATCCACCTGTATGAGGACCCCCCCCACCCCCCCACTGAGATCCTCTTATCCAACGCTCGGGCACGTCCTCCCAGGTATTTAGTATCATCTCAACCTTTCCTCTTTCGAGCTCGGAAGAGACAATAGTTCCCCCTCCCAAGAAGTTCATTCATGGTCTTCGTAATTGCTCCCCTGGGCATCATAGGCCCAGTTTGAACCGAGATACGCAAACCGTCCCAATCCAAGTCAACATGAGGCTCAACCTCAGATGGCCTCTTACCCGGCACTGATGCCATCGCTGCGTAGCTCCGGACCTTCGGCCGCGCCCCCACCCATCGCCATCCTGACAGAGGCACAAACCAGATCCAGGCACCCCAGCAGCTCAGCTCCAAGTTAAGTTCCAGAGACAGTCACAGTCAAAGACAGACAGCAGAAAGCAGAAACCTCCAACTGAAGCAGGAAAGTCCCCAAGTTCGTCCACAACCGAAAGCAAGTTTTGGGAAGCTCTAACCCCAGTCTAGCAATAAGCAAGAGTACCTTCTTCACATTAAGCCAGGCAGCCGCACTTTGTAAAATGACTTTAGGGCAGAGAAACAGTGCCAAAAATGACAAAGACACCAAAATCTTCCAACCCTCGATCTTCAGGCACTCTAGGCAGTAGTCCGCCAACGACAACCGCACCCTCCACAATGTAGAGCGAAAACGCAGGAATTTTCACACTGGTAAAGAATTCCTGGACCAAAGGAAAGTTTCAACAGTCCAACGATAAGTTAAACTTTGAAGCCCCTCTGCCTCTGTTCCTTCTCCAACGGCAAAAATCTCAAAAAGCTGCTTCAAACCTTCTCAACTGCAGAGCTGAGAAGAAAGCATGACCTCCCTCTCTCTCTCTCACTCTCTCTCTCTCTCTCTCTCTCTCTCTCTCTCTGTCTCTCTCTCTCTCTCTCTCTCTCTCTCTCTCTCTCTCTCTCTCTCTCTCTCTCTCTCTCTCTCTCTCTCTCGCGATATTCAAAGGCAGGTGATTTCTATCAAGGGTGACAGATGTTGAACATAGGAAATGATGAATGGATACACTTAGCACGTTAGTGGAGAGTCCACTGATGCTAAATAATCTGCTGTGTATTGTGTAGCATTCGTCCTTTGGATTCAGATTGATACCACCTTTTTTTTTCTTTTACAGATCCAATTACTGGCAGATCTCTCTACTAACTATCTAAGTTATAATCAATCATTTCTCAACCCGTATTTTTCCCAAACAGACTTTGGAACTGTAGTTAAATGCAGCAGTCATATAAATCAATTGTTATCAAGCCAAGAACAAAATATATTACATTAAATCAGAGCTAGATATGACCCTTTCCCTTCGCAACCCCACCTCCCCTGCACCTCTCTCTCTTCCTCTTGCCCCACCTGGAATGCGCGCGCAGAATCCCACCCCACACCCCCCCTCGCTGAAAAACACAATGAAATCGTCGCCCAAAACAATAACAAAAAAATAAAGATAGTAACAAAAGTAAAACTGCGACAGAAGGGATGAACTTTGCCCAAAATAACAAAACATAAGAATAACTAGACCCATTGGGTCCGCCCCCCCAATTGGGTCCCTGTCACGTGGGAGGCCTGGTCCCACAAAACCGTTCCACAATGCATTATTGCACCACTAACCCGTAGCCCCCACGGGAAGCATGACGTGGTGGGGCCGAGGCCAGCGGGTGGTGCGAGGGGAGTGGGGGCTGAGGGGAGCGGGTGGAGCAGAGGGGAAGTGGAACCGAGGGGAGCGGGGCCAAGGCCGGTCCTCCCCACTCCCTGCCTTGTGCCCAAACACCAGGGCCGTGGGACTAAAATGTAAACCAGAACTTGAGGAGCAGCCCCTTCAGATATTGGTGCAGGGCAGCAACTTCACACACTCCATATACACGCGGAACACGGTCTCTACCCCTCGCCGATGGAATGCAGGCTCGCTCTCTATCTCTGGTTATCTCTCTCTCTCTCTCTAACTATCTCTCTCCCTCTCTTTCTGATATATATCTCTATCCCTCTCTAACTCTCTCCCTCTATATCTATACATATTCTCTATCTCTCCCCTCTATCGATCTCTATCTCTCTCTCTCTCTCTTCCCTTTCCCGCTATCTCTCTATATTCTCTCTCTATCTCAATATCTCTCCCTCTATCTCTCTCTCTCTATCGCTTTCAATTCTCTCATCTTCCCCGCTCTATAAATATCTCTATCCTCTCTATCTCTCTCCCTCTCTCTATATATATGTTCGCTATTTCCCCCCCACCTCTCTTTCTCTATCTCTCTGCCTCTATCATCTCCCTCTCCCTATCTCTATATATCTATATCTATCACTCTCTATACTCTATCTCTCTATGTTCTCTATATCTCTCTCTATACCTCTCTCTATCTCTCTGTATCTCTCTAAGTCCTTCTCTATCTCCCTCTCTCTTTCCCTCTCAACTTCTCCCGCTGCGGTGACCGTCTGCAACCTCCCCGTTGTGATGTCATTGTTGCATTGGCAGTTTGTGATTGGTGGTCCGTGAGTGGCATCATCACTGAAGGGCCTGTAAAAAGTGTTTCTGTCTGAAGTTTTGGGATTTTTTAAAACTTAATAATCTCCTCCCCATTTCTCCCTCTCCCCCTCCCTCTCCCCCCTCTCTCCCTCCCTCTCCGTCTCTCTCTCTCTCACCCTCTCCCTCTTCCTCTCCCTTATTTCTATTTCTCCCTCTCCCTCTCCCTCTCCCTCTCCGTCTTCCTCTCCTCTCCCTCTCCCTCTCCCTCTCCCTCTCCCTCTCCCTCCCTCCCTCTCCCTCTCCCTCTCTCCTCTCTCCTCTCTCTCTCTCTCTCTCTCTCTCTCTCTCTCTCTCTCTCCTCTCTCTCTCTCTCTCTCTCTCTCTCTCTCTCTCTCTCTCTCTCTCTCTCTCTCTCTCTCTCTCTCTCTCTCCCCTCTCTCTCTCTCTCTCCTCTCTCTCACTCTCTCTCTCTCTCTCTCTCTCTCTCTCTCTCGTTTTCATTTTTCAAAAACTTTATTTGACACAGTCATATGATACAGCACATCAAAACGTAATCATAAATTGCACTATAACTAATAATCATTATAGTACAACAGCGCAATCATTGTTTACAATACTCTCAACCCCACGCCGTGACCAGTGCCCACAGAAAGCTCCAGAGCCCCCGTGGACAACTGCGTGTTCCGTCTCCAGGGACACACGTGCACAGACATAGGCCCGAAAGAGGGGCAGGCAGCCGACTCTAGCATGACCATCGACCGCCGCGAATGGCCATCTTGGCCAGGCCCAGGAGTAAACCGACAGGGAAGTCCCCACACCCCCGATCGGCTCTTCGCACTCCCTGCCTGGTGTGCGAACACTAGAACACGTGGGACTTACATGCAGCCAGAACTTGAGGAAAAAACCCTTTAGATATTGGTACAGGGGCAGCAACCTCTCGCACTCCATATTCGCGTGGAACACGGTCTCGTCCTTGCCGCAGAAAATACGGGCGGCAAACGAGCTCGTGAACCGACTCAAATGTTTATTACACGCCACCGCTCTGTGCAACAGTCTCCACCCCAGGTCCCCAATGTAAAGGGGAACAACTCCCTTATAGAAGGACCCCCACTGGGGACCTCCCCCGCCTTCGGGTGGTAACACCGTCCGCCATGGTGTGTCGGGACGGGAGACGAAGGCAAGGAGGTGCAGAATGTGCAGGAGCATTCTGTACAGTGTGCATCATGAAATGGCATGCTGGCCATCTCAGAAAAGCAGCTCAGATTATGTGGAGCCGGAGGCCGAGAAGTATCCTGGAGCCTAGGCCCGATGAGCAGATCTGACGGAGCGGGGGTAAGCTCTATCTGAACCACTCTAGGCCCGCGCCTCTACTCGACACCCGCTATGACAGGGTGAGGACCGGCCACACCCGACACCACAACATCCCCCTCCCCTCGTGGAACAACACGCTGGCTGAAAACAGACAAATTCCTCACACTTAGCACATCCCGAGAGAAACTATGCTAGCCCCTTAGGGTGGGTCGACTGGTGTCCGCTACCTGGGTACGCACGCATACCAAGGACCGGCCGCCCTCCTCTAACGGGAGACTCAGGACCACCACGAAAACCCAGTGCTATTGCCCCAAAGAAATCTAACAGCTGTAAAGCATTTACAGATATGGAAGTCGGGACAAGATTAGCCAGCCGGTACCATAACATGGAGGCCACCAGCTGGTTTATGACCAGCACCCCCCCCCCCCCCCGAAAGGAAAAAACTCCAAACTGGCCTGACCAGCGCCCCAGCCGGTCGACCACTTTCGTCTCCAACTCCTGCCAGTTTGCCGGCCAAGCATCCTCAGTGGGGCTCAGGTACACCCCCAGATAGAGGAGGTGCGTAGTACTCCACGCACACATTGTCATCTCCTCCGGCAGGGTGTCTACCTGCCTCTGACCCACGAAAAGTCGAGTGCACTTCCAGTTAACCTGGCAGAAGATGCAGCCGAGTAAATCCTCTGGCAGTCCCGCATGCTCCACAGGTCACCAGGATCAGTGAACGTAAGGAGTACATAATCGGCATGCACCGAAAGAACCACCTCCATCCTCGGGCCAGGTAAACATATAAACATAGAAAATAGGTGCAGGAGTAGGCCATTCGGCCCTTCGACGCTGCACCACCATTCAATAAGGTCATGGCTGATCATCCAACTCAGTATCCTGTACCTGCCTTCTCTCCATACCCCCTGATCCCTTTAGCCACAAGGGCCGCATCTAACTCCCTCTTAAATATAGTCAATGAACTGGCCTCAACCACCTTCTGTGGCAGAGAATTCCAGAGACTCACCACTCTCTGTGTGAAATATGTCTTCCTCATCTCGGTCCTAAAGGAATTCCCCCTTATTATTAGACAGTGACCCCTTGTTCTGGACCTCCCCAACATCGGGAACAATCTTCCTGCATCTAGCCTATCCAACCCGTTAAGAATTTTGTAAGTTTCTATAAGATCCCACCTCATTCTTCTAAATTCTAGCGAGTACAACCCAAGTCAATCCAGTCTTTCCTCATATGAAAGTCCCGACATCCCAGCAATCAGTCTGGTGAATCTTCTCTGTACCCCCTCTATGGCAAGAATGTCTTTCCACAGACTTGGAGACCACAATTGTACGCAATACTCCAGGTGTGGCCTCACCAAAACCACGTACACCTGCAGTAGACCCTCTCAGCTCCTATACACAAATCCTTTTGCGATGAATACCAACATGCCATTGCTTTCATCTCTGCCTGCTGCACCTGCATGCCTACTTTCAATGACTGGTGTACCATGACACACAGGTCTCGTTGCATTCCCCCCTTTTCTAATTTCCCACAATTCAGATAGTCTAACCTCCTGTTTTTGCCGCCAAAGTGGATAACCTCACATTTATCCACATTAAACTGCATCTGCCATACATTTGCCCACTCACCCAGCCTATCCAAGTCACCTTGCAGCCTCATAGCATCCTCCTCACACCTAACAGTACCCCCAGGTTAGTGTCATCCGCAAACTTGGAATTGTTGCATTCAATTCCCTCATCCAAATCATTTATATTGTAAATAGCTGGGGTCCCAGCACTGAGCCTAGCGGTACCCCAGTATTCACTGCCTGCCATTCTGAAAAGGACCCGTTTACTGCTACCCTCTGCTTCCTGTCTGCCAGCCAGTTCTCTATCCACATCAATACTGAACCCCCAATACCGTGTGCTTTAGGTTTGTACACTAATCTCTTATGTGGGACCTTGCTGAAAGCCTTCTAAAAGTCTAGACATAACACATCCACTGGTTCCCCCGTATCCATTCTAATAGTTACATCCTCGAAATATTCTATGAGATTCGTCAGACATGATTTACCTTTCGTAAATGGGTTTAGAGTTGATTAGAGTTTATAGGTGGGTGTGGAGGCGTTAATATGGGGTTTTGGTGAAGTGGGCGAGGTTAGAAGGGTTTTAGAGGCGTTAGAAGGGTTGAGAGGGATTTAGACGGGGTTAGACGTGTTTAGAGCGGTTTAGAGTGGGTTTTGAGGTGTTTTGGGGAGTTATCGAGGGTTTTGGAATGCGCTTAGAATGTGTTTAGATGGGTTTGGAGGAGTATAGAGGGTTTTAAAAGTGTTTATAGGGGGTATAGAGGGTATGATGGGTTTTAGAGGGGCATTACCGGGGTTTAGAGGGGTTTAGGGGAGGTTAGGGTTTAGAAAGGTTTAGAGTGAATCAGAGGGGGTTGAATTGGATTTAGAGGGATTTAGAGCGGGTTTAGAGGGGTTTTGAGGGGGTTTAGAGTGGTTACGTGGGTAATTAGAGGGGATTAGAGGGGTTTAGAGGGTATTAGGCACGTTTAGATGGGTTTAGCTTGGTGTTTAGAGGGGTTTAGAGGGATTTAGAGGTGCTTAGAGGTGGTTTAGAGAGGGTTAGAGGGGGCTTGGAGAAGTGTAGAGGGGTGTAGGGGGGGGGGTTAGAGGTGTCCGGAAGGGTTTACAGTGGTTTTCAGGGGTTTTAGAGGGAGTTTAGTGGGGTTTAGGGGGATTTATAGCGGGTTTATAGGGGGTTTAGGTGGGTTTATATTTGATTTAGACGGGTTTATGGGGGTTTGCATGAGGGTTAGAGGGATTGGATGGGATTAGAAGGGTTTAGAGACGTTTTGTGGGATTTGGAGGGAGTTTAGTGGGTTAAGAGGGGTTTAGAGCGGTGTAGATGGGTTTCGAGTGTTTGTCGGGGGTTTGTCGGGGGTTTGGAAGGGTTTCGGGAGGGTTTATAGTGGTTTCGAGGGATGTAGATGGGATTTAGTGGGGTTACTAAAGCTATAGACGGGTCTAGAGGGCTTTAGATTTGTTTAGATGTGTCTAGAGTGGTTTAGATGATGAGAGGGGTTTAGAAGGGGTTATAGGGGGGTTCAGCGGGGGTCAGCGGGGGTTTTGAGGGGATTTGATGAATTCTGAGGGGCTTTAGTGGGGTTTAGAGGGGTTTAGGTGGGTTTAGAGGGATTTAGATGGGGTTTATAGTCCTTTAAATGGTATTTAGAGGGGGTTAGATGGGTTTAGGGGGGATTTGGCGGGTTTAGAGAGGGTTTATAGGGGTTCTGAGGGATGTAGATTGGTTTTAGTGGGGTTACTAAGGGTTTAGACGGGTTTAGAGGGCTTTAGAGTTGTTTAGATGTGTCCAGAGGGGTTTAGATTTGTACATGGATTTAGAGGGGTTTATGGGGTGTTTAGAGGGTGTTAGAGGGGGGTTTGAGGGGGTTTAAGGAATTCAGAGGGGCTTTAGTGGGGTATCGTGGGGTTTAGATGGGTTTAGAGTGGTTTAAAGGGTATTTAGAGGGGAGTAGATGGGTTTGGGGGGTTTGGATGGGTTTAGTGGGTGTTTAGAGGACTTTAGAGTTGTTTAGAGGGGGTTTAGAGTGGGTTTGGAGAGGGTTAGAGATGGTTACTGGGCATTTAGAGGGGTTTAGAATAGTTTACATTGCGGTTCATGGATTTAGAGGTTGTTTAGAGGGGGTTTCGATGGATTAGAGGTGGTTTGGAGTTGACGTGGACGTGGACAGAGTTGACGTGGATAAGCTTTTCCAATTGAGGGTAGGGTAGATTCAAACAAGAGGGCATGACATGCGAATTATGGGACAGAAGTTTAGGGGTAACATGAGGGGGGACTTCTTTACTCAGGGAGTGATGGCTGTGTGGAATGAGCTTCCAGCAGAAGTAGTGGAGGCAGGATCGATTTTAACATTTAAAAGTAAAGTGGATAGGTATATGGACGGGAAAGGAATGGAGGGGTGTGGTCTGAGTGCAGGTAGATGGGACTAGGGGAAAATACATGTTCGGCACAGACTGGAAGGGCCAAGAAGGCCTGTTTCCGTGCTGTAATTGTTATATGGTTTCATGGTTATATGGTTTTGTCCAATGATTTCACCACTTTCCAAATGCGCTGCTATCCCATCTTTAAAACTGAATCTAGCAGTTTCCCCACTACCGATGTTAGACTAACTGGTCTGCAATTCCCCGTTTTCTCTCTCCCTCCCTTTTTAAAAAGTGCGGTTACATTAGCTACCCTCCAATCTTCAGGAACTTCTCCAGAATCTATGGAGTTTTGAAGAATTCCTGTAAAAAGGTAGGGCCAGGCCTGTTAATCTCCTCTGAAGAAAACACAGGAAGAGCACCACACAGACCGAGAACAACTGACCCGACATGAGGTACCCCTGACGGACCACCATCCAAAAATGAAAGGGAGCCAACAATGCACCATTAACCTTCACAAGGCACTCCACTGCAGCTTACAAAAGCCAGTCCCGGGCCACAAAGTGCGGTCCGAACCCAAACGCTTGCAGTGTCCCGAAGAGGTATTCATGCACTACCCTATCAAAAGGCTTCTCCTGATCAAGATACAGAAAAGCAGCTGACTGACCAGTACCCTGGGCTAGATGAATCAGGTCCCCAACCAGGTGGATGTTATCCTGAATGGACCGGACAGGGATTGTATAGGACTGGTCAGGATGAATCAGTTGAGACAGCAGAGAGCCCAGGCGATTTGCCATTGCCTGTGCAAAAACTTGATACTCCGTGCATAGGAGAGAGACTGGGTGCCAGTTCTTCAACAAGCGGAGTTCGCCGTTCTTGGGCAGCAAGACGACAACTGTCCTACGCCACGAGAGGGCATCTCCCCGGTCGCCAGGCTCTCCCCCAGAACCAACATGTAATCACCACCCAGGATATCCGAGACAGCTCTAACAAACTCCACCGTCAAGCCATCCAGCCCGGGCGACTTGCCCCTCGTGAGCTGACGCAGGGCACGAGTCAACTCCTCCAGAGATAAGGGGCCATAAAGAATATCGGCCACCTACCTATCTACCGTGGACAGATCCTGCTGAGCCTCCCCGCTGAATCCACCAGCAGAGAACAGCGACCCATAAAAGAACCGGTCTAAAGCGCTGATCCTCTCCTCTGTGACAGAGGAGCTCCTCGCCCTTTCTCCAGAGAGAAAAAGAAAGGCGAGGCTTGGTCCAGATCGTGCAGCATCTGGCCCCGCGACCTCACGTAAGCTCCTCGGGACCGCTCAAGCAGCAGTTTCCTCAAGGCCTTTATCCTTCCCTGAATCTCTCCCCATTCACAGGAGTCTTCACCAACCCGACCCAGGCGAGACTCTGCGTCCAGTAGCTCCCCCTCAAGCCTCTCGACCGCTGAGTCCCGCCGTCCGGTCGATCCCCACGTATATTCCTTACATAAGAGACGGATGTGAGCTTTCTGCACATCCCACCACTGCCTAAGGAAAGGGAAGCACGTCTGCCTCTCCCTCCACTTCACCCAAAACCGACTGAATGACTCCGGGAAACATCGATCCTCCAGCAGCCTGCTGTTAAAGTGCCAGTATGCGGACCCAGCCCGAGCGCACCGCCACCCTCAGACCTCTGCGAAAAAGCAGTGGAATTAGGGTGGAGGTTCCGCCATGGATCAACGCATCAAAATGAGTCAATCAACCCTCTCAGCTTCTTCGATACAGCAGGGGACACCGAGTACCAGAACAGTCTTGTGCCTTAAGTGTGCAATTAAAGTCCACACCAAGGAAAATACAGTCTCCCCTATCAATAGTGCTCAACCGAGAAGTCACCTCCTGAAGTAGGCCGGCCTGCATCGTGCTGGAGCTAGGGGCATACATGTTAATGAATAGCAACGGCATGCCATCCAGGCTCACGGCCAGATGGAGCAAATGTGCTGGCACAACTTCTTGCACTTTTAAAACATTTGGCAGAAAATTCGGTGCCAACAGATAGGCCACCACACTCGATTTCGAGCTGAGATGACTCATGTCATCCCTCCCCCGCCCCCCCCTTCTGACTCCAGTCGCCAGGTAGGTTTGTCACTGACAACGGTATGCGTCTCCTGCAGAAAACACAGTGCAAATCTCCCCGCTCTAAGGACTGATAAAAGCTGAAATCTATGAAAACTCGCTCTACTTCCGTTTAAGTTTAGTGTGGCTACTGTGAATGTGCAGGGATACTAGATTGAAACCCTCAGACTCAAGAACACTCCCTCTGTGGAACTCCAAACAGTTCCCAAACTGGTACTTCTCAGAGTCAGGAAGATCACTGTCATTGTTGCCAAGGGTAGCCTCGAGAGTCTTAATCAAAACTGGCATTCTTTTGACACTGGGCACTCGGCCAACCCACTCGCACCTTAAACAACAACCTCATCAACACAGCACCCAAGGTCGTTGTCAGAAATTGAAAGACCAGAACTCTCAGAAAGTTCACTGACCCCACTACGCAAGCTGGTCTCGTCACACAGCCCCTCCTCCGGCATGACACCACCGCCAGAATCAATGCCGGGGATGGATCCCAAAACCCCTGACCATAACAAGCAGCCCATTGAATGGCTGGGATCCTGCACTCTACCATCACCCTCCACGTCTGGACCTGGGGAAGGGAAAACAAGTGGCACCCCCAGAGCCTGTGGTACACTCGCACCCCCGGAATATGAAAGAGGATTGCTACCCAAAATAGCCCCGACCCCCACAGCACCCAGAGTACCGTCTCCACTTATAACCGCCAGAGAATCTCCACTTGCTTTTAGACTCTCCCCTGCCAACTCAGCCGCGCGCCCAGAGGACACAACTCCAGAGGAGTCAACCCCAGCACCTGGTCTTGTAATGCCCGCGGAAGAACCCTGAAATGGAGGCCCAGCCGCCAACCCAGAAGACACCAGTTCGTGACCACCAACCACATCACTGGTGGAAGGTCTGGAAAAAGTCATCCCCCTAACTTTAGACTCACGCCCTTGCTCTTCCTCGCCAGTCACAAACCTCCTTTTTGTCCCGCTAGCATGCGGCGATACAGTGACCTCCATAAAGGTAGGGTCTTCCACCTCCACACTACCCCCAGCCACTTTGCCACTCGCACGTTTTTCCTTCTCTTCCCCTGTCTGAACCACCGCAGCTCCTTGCTGAGCCACGGCAGGTGCAATCTGGACCTCAATGGAGGTGACTGGCGCCTCTTGGGTGGTCTCAGATCTCGGCAGTGCACACCTGATCTTCTTCTTCATCTTCTGCTTCTCCAAATTCACCCCCCCCCCCTCCACCCTCCCCCTGTGCCCCGCCTATAGCCACCACCACAGGTTCAGGACGTAGGGAGCGGGGGCCATCGCTGCCCGGGGTCCCCAAGTAGGAACCTGCGGGCCCAGATGGGCTATCACTGCCGCCCTGGATCACCGATGCAGAGCTGGCAGCCCTAGCCAGGTCAGCAATAACATCCCGCGCCATTGAGGTTTGACAAGCCACCCCAGATGGGCCAGCAATGCATTCCTGGGATGCTGGAACTTCTAGCAGCGCCCCCGCGAATAAGACACTCCATGCGGAGATGTCCAAATTCACCGCACGCATGACACCGTGCCTTCCCCAATTCCAACGCACGGTTATAGGGAGACCCCTACACTCCACCACGAAGCTCCCCTCACCCACCTTCATGAACACCCTCCTCTTGAAACGGAAGATCCATTCTTCCTCCGGATCCCCCCCCCCCGGGGTGCATGAGCCTAAAGCACAAAGACCGCACCTCCCCAAACGTAGACAGGTGTGGAATAAGTGTCGCGTCCGGACTATATGTGGGGCAACTCCGCAAGAGAACCGGTCTCTCCGTGGATACCCACGGATTCACCTGTATGAGGAGCCCTCCCCCCCCCCCCCCCCCCCCACTGATATCCCCTTCACCAACGCTCGAGCACGTCCTCCCGGGTCTTTAGTATCATCTCAACATTTCCTCTTTCGAGCTCGGAAGAGACAATAGTTCCCCTCCCAAGAAGTTCATTCATGGCCTTCGTAATTGCTCCCCTGGGCATCATAGGCCCAGTTTGAACCGAGATACGCAAACTGTCCCAATACAAGTCAACATGAGGCTCAAGCTCAGATGGCCTCGTACCCGCCACTGATGCCATCGCTCCGGAGCTTCGGCCGCGCCCCACCCATCGCCATCCTGACAGAGGCACAAACCAGCTCCAGGCACCCCAGCAGCTCAGCTCCAAGTTAAGTCCCAGAGACAGTCACAGTCAAAGGCAGACAGCAGAAAGCAGAAACCTCCAGCTGAAGCAGGAAAGTCCCCAAGTTCGTCCACAGCCTTGAGCAGCTTTTGGGAAGCTCTGCCCCAGTCTAGCCATAAGCAAAAGTACCTTCTTCACATTAAGCCAGGCAGCCGCGCTGTGCAAAATGACTTTAGGGCAGAGAAACGGTGTTAAAAATGACAAAGACACCAAAATCTTCGAACCCTCGATCTTCAGGCACTCTAGGCAGTCCGCCAACGACAACCGCACCCTCGACAATGTAGTGAAAACGCAGGAATGTTCACACTGGTAAAGAATTCCTGGACCAAAGGAAAGTTTCAACAGTCCAACGATAAGTTAAACTTTGAAGCCCCTCTGCCTCTGTTCCTTCTCCAACGGCAAAAATCTCGAAAGGCTGCTTCAAACCTTCTCAACTGCAGAGCTGAGAAGAAGGCATGCCCTCCCTCTCTCCCTCTCTCTCTCTCGCTCTCTCTCTCTTTCTCGATATTCAAAGGCAGGTGTGTTCTATCAAGGGTGACAGACGTTGAACATAGGAAATGAGGAATGGATACACTCACACGTTAGTGGAGAGTCCACTGATGCTAAATTATCTACTGTGTATTGTGTAGCATTCGTCCTTTGGATTCAGATTGATATCACCTCTTTTTTTCATTTACAGATCCAATTACTGGCAGATCTCTCTACTAACTATCTAAGTTTTAAGCAATCATTTCTCAACCGTATTTTTCCCAAACAGACTTTGGAACTGTAGTTAAATGCAGCAATCATAAAAATCAATTGTTATCAAAGCCAAGAACAAAATATATTGCATTAAATCAGAGCTAGATATGACACTTCCCTTCGCAACCCCCTCCCCTGCACCTCTCTCTCTTCCTCTTGCCCCACCTGGAATGCGCGCCCACAATCCCAGCCCACCCCTCCCCCCATCACAATGAATGTTGGTGCTGGCTCAAAGGGCCAAATGGCCTCCTCCTGCACTGTTTACAAAACAAAAACAAAACACAACCCACAGCAGTACGCAGCAGCCGGCCCTTTGGCCCGCAGTGTCTATGCCCAAGATAAACTAATTTCTACCTGCACACCATCCTGATCCAGGTGCTCACCAGCCCAGTTAAGGTCAGCAGCTTCCTCGACTCACTGAAAAACACAATCAAATCGTCGCCAAAAACAATAGCAAGAAAAATAAAGATAGTAACAAAAGTAAGACTGCGACAGAAGGGATGAACTTTGCCCAAAATAACAAAACATAAGAATAACTAGACCCGTTGGGTCCGCCCCCCATTGGGTCCCTGTCACGTGGGAGGCCTGGTCCCCCAACCGTTCCACAATGCATTATTGCACCACTAACCCATAGCCCCCACGGGAGGCATGGCGTGGTGGGGCCGAGGCCAGCGGGTGGGGCGAGGGAAGTGGGGGCTGAGGGGAGCGGGTGGAGCCGAGGGAAGTGGAGCCGAGGGGAGCGGGGCAAAGGCCGGTCCTCCCCACTCCCTGCCTTTTTCCCAAACACCAGGGTCGTGGGACGAAAATGTAACCAGAACTTGAGGAGCAGCCCCTTCAGATATTGGTACAGGGCAGCAACCTCACACACTCCATATACACACGGAACACGGTCTCTACCTCGCGGATGAAATGCAGGCTCTCTCTTTATCTCTGGTTATCTCTCTCTCTCTCTCTATCTCTCTCCCTCTCTTTCTATATATATCTCTATCCTCTCTAACTCTCTCCATCTATCTATATATATTCTCTATCTCTCCCCTCTATCGATCTCTACCTCTCTGTCTCTCTCTTTCCCTCTCCCTCTCTCTATCTCTCTCTCTATCTCAATATATCTCCCTCTATCTCTCTCTCTATCGCTTTCTATTTCTCTCTCTCCCCCTCTCTATAAATATCTCTATCCTCTCTCTCTCCCTCTCTCTATACATATGTTCGCTATTTCCCGCCCTCTCTCTTTCTCTATCTCTCTGCCCCTCTCTCTCCCTCTCCCTATTCTCTATATATCTATATCTCTCTATATACTCTATCTCTCTATGTTCTCTATATCTCTCTATACCTCTCTCTATCTCTCTGTAACTCTCTAACTCCTTCTCTCTCTCCCTCTCTCTCTCCGTCTCAACATCTCCCGCTGCGGTGACCGTCTGCAACCTCCCGTTGTGATGTCATTGTTGCACTTGGCAGCTTGTGATTGGTGGACCGTGAGTGACGTTGTGACATCATCACTGAAGGACCTGTAAAAGGTTTTTCGTCTGGAGCTGTTTTGGGATTTTTTTAAACTTTGATCATCTCTCTCCCCATCTCCCTCTCCCCCTCCCTCTCCCTCTCTCTCTCCCTCTCCCTCTCCCTCTATCTCTCCATCTATCTATCTCCCTCTATCTATCTCTCCCTCTCCTCTATCCCTCTCCCTCTCTCTCTCTCTCCCTCTCCCGCTCTCGCTCTCTCTCCCTCTCTCTCCCCATTTCCCTCTACCCTTCTCTCTCTCTCCCTCTCTCTCCCCATCTCTCTCTCTCTCTCTCTCTCTCTCGTTTTCATTTTTCAAAAACTTTATTCGACACAGTGATATGATACAGCACATGAAAACGTAATCAGAAATTGCAAAATAACAAATAATCATTATATAGTACAACAGTGCATTTATTGTTTACAATACTCTCAACCCCACTCGGTGACCAGTGCCCACGGAAAGCCTCCAGAGTCCCTGTGGACACTGCGTGTTCCGTCTCCAGGCACACACGTGCACAGACATAGGCCCGAAAGAGGGGCAGGCAGCCGACTCTAGCATGACCATCGACCGCCCGCGAATGGCCATCTTGGCCTGGCCCAGGAGTAAACCGACAGGGAAGTCCCACCCCCCCGATCGGCTCTTCCCACTCCCTGCCTTGTGTGCGAACACTAGAACACGTGGGACTTAAATGCAGCCAGAACCTGAGGAAAAGCCCCTTCAGATATTGGTACAGGGGCAGCAACCTCTCGCACTCCATATACACGTGGAACACGGTCTCTTCCTTGACGCAGCGGCGGCGGACGAGCTCGTGAACCGACTCAAATGTTTCTAACACACCACCGCTCTGTGCAACAGTCTCCACCCCAGGTCCGCAATGTAACGGGGAACAACTCGCTTATAGAAAGTACCCCACTGGGGACCTACCCCGCCTTCGGGTGGTAACACCGTCCGCCATGGTGTGTCGGGACGGGAGACGAAGGCAAGGAGGTGCAGAATGTGCAGGAGCATTCTGTACAGTCAGCATCTCTTCGCATCATGAAATGGCAAGCTGGTCATCTCAGAAAGGCGGCTCAGATTGTGTGGAGCCGGTGCCCGAGAAATATCCTGGAGCCTAGGCCCGGTGAGCAGATCTGACGGAGCGGGGGTAAGCTCTATCTGAACCACTCTAGGCCCGCGCCTCTCCTCGACACCCGCTATGACAGGGTGAGGACCGGCCACGCCCGCAGCCACAACATCCCCCTTCCCTCGTGGATCAACACGCTGGCTGAAAACAGCCAAATTCCTCACACTTAGCACATCCCGAGAGAAACTATGCAAGCCCCTTAGGGTGGGTCGACTGATGCCCGCTACCTGCGTACGCACGCATACCAAGGACTGGCCGCCCTCCTCTAACGGGAGACTCAGGACCGCCGCGGAAACCCAGTGCTTCCTACTGCCCCAAAAGAAATCTACCAGCTGTAAAGCATTTACAAATATGGAAGTCGGGACAAGAGTAGCCAGCTGGTACCATAACATGGAGGCCACCACCTGGTTTATGACCAGCACCCCCCCCCCCCCCCACCTCCCCGAAAGGAAATAACTCCAAACTGGCCTGACTAGCGCCCCAGCCGCTCGACCACTTTCATCTCCAACTCCTGCCAGTTTGCCGGCCAAGCATCCTCAGTGGGGCTCAGGTACACCCCCAGATAGAGGAGGTGCGTGTTACTCCACGCATACATTGTCATCTCATCTGGCAGGGTGTCTGCCTGCCTCTGACCCACTAAAAGTCCAGAACACTTGTTCCAGTTAACCCTGGCAGAAGATGCAGCCGAGTACATCCTCTGGCAGTCCCGCATCCTCCACAGGCCACCAGGATCAGTGAACGTAAGAAGTACATCATCGGCATGCACCGAAAGAACCACCTCCACCCCCGGGCCAGGTAAACATGGAACCATAGAAAATAGGTGCAGGAGTAGGTCATTCGGTCCTTCGAGCCTGCACCGCCATTCAATATGATCATGGCTGATCATGCAACTCTGTATCCCGTACCTGCCTTCTCTCCATACCACCTGATCCATTTAGCCACAAGGGCAACATCTAATTGCCTCTTAAATATAGCCAATGAACTGCCCTCAACCAACTTCTGTGGCAGAAAATTCCAGAGATGCACCACTCTCTGTGTGAAAAATGCCTTCCTCATCTCGGTCCTAAAGGAATTCCCCCTTATTATTAGACTGTGACCCCTTGTTCTGGACCTCCCCAACATCGGGAACAATCTTCCTGCATCTAGCCTATCCAACCCCTTAAGAATTGTGTAAGTTTCTATAAGATCCGCTCTCAATCTCCTAAATTCTAGCGAGTACAAGCCAAGTCTTTCCAGTCTTTCCTCATATGAAAGTCCTGACATCCCAGGAACCTTCTCTGTATCCCCTCTATGGCAAGAATGTATTTCTTCAGACTTGGAGACCAAAACTCTATGCAATACTCCAGGTGTGGCCTCGCCAATACCCTGTACAACTGCAGTAGAACCTCCCTGCCCCTGTACTTAAATCCTTTTGCTATGAATGCCAACATACCATTTGCTTTCTTCACTGCCTGCTGCACCTGCATGCCTACTTTCAATGACTGGTGTAGCATGACGCCCAGGTCTCGTTGCATCTCCCCTTTTCCTAATTTCCCACAATTCAGATAGTCTACCCTCTTGTTTTGCCACCAAAATGGATAACCTCCCATTTATCCACATTATACTGCATCTGCCATGCGTTTGCCCACTCACCCAGCCTATCCAAGTCACCTTGCAGCCTCCTAGCATCTTCCTCACACCGAACACTACCCCCCAGCTTAGTGTCATCCGCAAACTTGGAGATGTTGCATTCAATTCCCTCCTCAAAATCATTTATATTGTAAATAGCTGGGGTCCCAGCACTGAGCCTTGTGATACCTGACTAGCCACTGCCTGCCATTCTGAAAATGACCCATTTGCGCCTACCCTTTGCTTCCTGTCTGCCAACCAGTTCTCTATCCACATCAATACTGAACCGTCAATACCGTGTGCTTTCAGTTTTTACACTAATCTCTTACGTGGGACCTTGTCGAAAGCTTTCTAAAAGTCTAGATATAACACATCCACTGGTTCTCCCTTATCCACTCTACTAGTTACATCCTCGAAAAATTCTATAGGATTCTTCAGATATGATTTTCCTTTCGTAAATCCATTCTGACTATGTCCCCAATGTACCCAAACAACTTTTAAAGATTGTGATTGTATCTGCCTCCCTACACCTCCTCCAGCAGCCCGTTCCACATGCCCGCCACCCTCCGGATATTTGTTGTGCGCTACCCAGTCAGCGGAAGGACTCCATGATTACAATCGAGCCGTCCACAGTGTACAGATACATAATATTGGGTATAATGATTAATGCAAGTAAAAGGATAGGTGAGGTTCGTGTTGGGACCTTCTTCAGTCTGATTGTAGTTCGGGAAGAAGCTAGAAGGGAGGTGAGGGTGAGACAAAGCCTCACTTGCACCTCCTCCAACCTCATGTACTGCAGCTGTTGTTGAAAATGTGGACTCTTATACATCGGCGAGACTGAACACAGACTGGGCGATCCTTTCGCAGAAAACCTTTGCTCAGCCCGCCTGAACCAACCTGATCTCGGGGTTGCCAAGCACTTTAATTCTCCTTCCCATAACCACACAGACCTTTCTGTCCTCGTTCCCCACCATTGTCAGAGTGACAGGGCTGCCAACATTGCGTGAGGGTTGGGAGTGAGAAATTGGAGACCAAGCCCGAGGGAGTGTAGTCAAGGTATTCCAGACCTTGAATCTGGATGCACTTGGCCCTGCTCCTAGCCCCTTTGCACTGACAATATATCTGGCCCACACATAAAGCCCCATATCTGACCCCCTGGACTTAACCTATTACGTTCATGTCCACAGGTGCTTAGCTAATGCAGTAATCCTGTATGGGGCACTTCACAGACTAAATTATGGATAACAAAATTTGCTACATTCATTCCTTCCTTGTTATCTAATATGCTAGTCACTCTGTCATCAAGTATTCTGATACCATTTCTTTCATTTTCATAACAAACTGTCCTGAAGTCATCAGGCTAATTACAAATCAATAGCATTAGCCAACTCCGGAACATGAAGCGCTGAGCATTGGGATCCAAACATCATGGACGACTGGCCTCAGTTCCCTGCTCACATCTGGCAGTGTTCTCCATCTGAACCAGGGGCCGCGGTGCGTTTATTGGAAGTGGAGAGGCTGAGCGATCACTGATCACTGGCCTTCGGGGTACCCGGTGATGGAGTGGAGCAACCGAGTGGGGAGAGGGTGTGGAAGAAGGGTGTCCCCCCTCCCAGGGTAGGAACTTTTTGAAATTTGATGTGTTCAAATCATGTTTTAATGCACTGTAGAAGTATGATTTCAATGTTTTTTGTATGAAGTATTTTTAAGTGGTAAATTGTTAAAGGGTAACTTTATCCACACAAAGGGTGGTGGGTGCCAGAGGAGGTAGTTGAGGCAGGGACCATCCAAACACTTAAGAAACAGTTCGGCTGAAACATGGATAGGACAGGTTTGGAGGTATGGACCAAAAGTAGGTAGCGTAGCTGGGACATGTTGGCCGGTGTGGGCAAGGGCATGTTTTCACACTGTATCGCTCTATAAACACATTATACCTCCACCATGCATGAATGCTTCAAAATCAAGTGATCGAGTTTTGTTGCCATATACTCAAGCATAGAAACGTAGAGAATAGGTGCAGGAATCGGCCACCGGCCTTCGAGCCAGCACTGTTATTCAATATGATCACAGCTATTCATCTAGAATCAGTACCTCTTTCCTGTTATTTCCCCATATGCCTCGATTTTGTGAGCTAAATGTAACTCTCTCTTGAAAACATCCAGTGAATTGGCCTGCACTGCCTTCTGTGGCAGAGAATTCCACAGATTCACAACTCTCTGTGTGAAGAAAGTTTGTCCTCATTTCAGTCCTAACTGTCCCCCCCCCCCCTTTATACATAAACTGTGACCCCTGGTTCTGAACTCCCCCAACATCGGGAACATTTTTCCTGCAGTTACAGTAAGTGAAAATCTAGCAGGCAAGCAGGATGCTTTCTCCAACCAGCCACATTTGAAGTCCACTATCTTCCACCGTTTTTACCCAGTGCCTGGTACTTACTTCCACCAGCCACTGGTTGTCCTCCAGGATGCACCGAGCCGCATCCTGATCCATGCCAGTCACATGGGCGAATTTGGCACAGAGACTCTCACGGCAGCGGCGCAACGCTTCCGACGCATTCCACTGAGGCTGCTCCATCGCCGGAGCTGCAGCGAGCAACTCGCCAGCCCGGCAAACACTCGCTAGCCCTGCTCCCCGTCTGCATCTGCCCCCGTCGCTGCTTCCGCTTCCAACTCCCATGGCCCATGCAGATCATGAGTTTACAATTTTCGTTGATCATAGAATTTCTCACGACAGAGCATGAAAAATTTGTGTTCAGCATGAAAATTTGGCGAAATGCGTGATTCTCACGCTCAGTGCATGGGAGTTGGCAGCCCTGCCTCTCTATCCCCCTCACTCTATCTCCTTCACTCTATCTCCCTCCTTCTCTCCCCCCCCCTCTCCCCCCTCCCCCCCTCCCCCCCTCTGACCCTATCTCTCTCCCTCTAACCCTTCTCTCTCCCCTTCTATCTTCCCCTCCCCCACTCTCTCCTCACCCTCTCTCCCTCTGTCCTCTCACCCTCTCTCCCTCTGTCCTCTCACTCTCTCCCCACCCCTCTCCTCTCTCCCCTCCCCCGCTACTCCCCCCCCTCTTTCCCATTCTCTCCAACCCTCTCCTCCCTCCCCAACCCCGCTCTCTCTTCCCTCTCACCCCTCTCTCTCTTACCGCCCGCTCCCACCTTACTCTCTCCCCCCACCCCTCTCCTTCTTCTCTCTCCCCATCCACGCCCCCTCTGTCTCCCCCCTCTCTCTCCCCTCAGCCCCTCTCGCGGCAGCGCCGCAACTCTTCCGACGCCGCCGATCGGGCCGGGGCTCGTGCACTGCTCCATGGCCGGAGATGCAGCGAGCGACTGGCAGGCCCCGCAAACACTCTCCAGCCCCGTAAACACTCGCCAGCCCCAGCTGCCCGCATCTGTTCCCGCCGCTGCATTTGCTTCCATCCCTCCCTCCAACACTCGCGGACCATGCAGTTTTGAAATTTCAGTTGATCACAGAATTTCTCACCACAGAGCGTGAGATATTTCTGATCAGCATGAGGGCGTGAGAGTTTCTTCAAATGCGTGATTCTCACGCTCAAAGCGTGAGAGTTGGCAGCCCTGGATTGAAGCTAAAGACAAATTGGAGGAAAAGCATCTCATATTTCATTTGGGCAGCTTACAGCCCAGCGGTAGGAATATGGATTGATCTCACTTCAGGGAGCCCCAGCATTCCCTCTCTTGCTCTACCCATCCTCCACCCAAGTCGCACCAGCTTCTGGTTTTCACCCTGCAAACATTAACAATGGCCTGTGTACTTTATCATTGTCACTTTTTTGCATATCTTTCATTCATTGTTCTTTATTGTGAGGTTATCCACTTTGGTGGCAAAAACAAGGGGGCAGATTATTATACAAATGGGGTTAGGTTAGGTAAGGGGGAGGTACAGCGAGACCTGGGTGTCCTTGTACACCAGTCACTGAAAGTTGGCGTTCAGGTACAGCAGGCAGTGAAGAAAGCTAATGGAATATTGGCCTTCATAACAAGAGGATTTCAGTATAGGAGTGGAGGGGTTCTTCTGAAGTTGCATAAGGCTCTGTAAGACCACATCTGGAGTATTCTGTACTCTTTTAGTCTCCTAACTTCAGGAAGGACATCCTTATGATTGAGGCAGTGCAGCGTAGGTTCACGAGATTGATCCCTGGGACGGCAATTTGAGAAGGATAACGTTAAATTGGAAGTGGCCAGGATGCAGTTGAACAAAGGGGACTATGAAGGCATGAGAGGGGAGCTGGCCAAAGTAGACTGGAAAGGGATCCTAGCAGGAATGACGGTGGAACAGCAATGGCAGGAATTTCTGGGCATAATCCGGACGACGCAGGATCATTTCATTCCAAAAAGGAGAAAGATTCTAAGGGGAGTAGGAGGCAACCGTGGCTGACAAGAAAAGTTAGGGATAGAATAAAACTAAAAGAAAAGATGTATAACGCAGCAAAGAGTAGCCGGAAGCCAGAGGATTGGGAAACGTTCATAGGACAACAGAAGGAAACAAAACTGGCAATACGGGCTGAAAAGATGAATTACGAGGGGAAATTGGCCAGGAATATAAAGAAGGTGAGTAAAAGCTTCCTTAGCTATGTTAAGGGAAAAATAGTAGCAATGTCAAATGTGGGTCCCTTGAAGGCAGACACGGGTGAAATAATTATGGGCAACAAGGAAATGGCAGAAGAGTTGAATAGGCACTTCGGATCTGTCTTCACAGAGGAGGACACAATCTCCCAGTTGTACTGGAGGACAGACGATCTAAGGGGGTAGAGGAAATGAAAGAAATTGTCATTAGGCGAGAAATAGTATTGGGTAGGCTAATGGGACTGAAGGATGATAAATCCCCTGGGCCTGATGGTCTGCATCCCAGGGTCCTCAGGGAAGTGGCTCAATAAATAGTGGACGCATTGGTGATCATTTTAGAATGTGCAATAGATTCAGGATCAGTTCCTGTGGATTGGAGGATAGCTATTGTTATCCCACTTTTCAAGAAAGGAGCCAGAGAGAAAACGGGGAAATACAGACCAGTTAGTCTGACTTCGGTGATGGGAGAGATGCTGGAGTCAATTATTAAATAGGTAATAATGGAGCATTTGGATAGCAGTAAAAGGATTAGTTCAAGTCAACATGGATTTATGAAAGGGAAGTCATGCTTGACTAATCTTCTGGAATTTTTTGAGGATGTGACAAGTAAAATGGATGAAGGGGTGTCAGTGGATGCAGTGTGTCTAGACTTTCAGAAAGCCTTTGATAAGGTCCCGCACGGGAGACTGGTGACTAAAATTAGGGCATATGGTGTTGGGGGTAGGGTGTTGACATGGACAGAAAATTGGTTGGCAGACCGGAAGCAAAGAGTACGAATGAACGGGTCCTTTTCAGAATGGCAGGCAGTGGCGAGTGGAGTGCCGCAAGGCTCGGTGTTGGGGCTGCAACTGTTTACCATATATATTAATGATTTGGAAGAGGGAATTAGGAGCAACACTAGCAGGTGTGCGGATGACTCAAAGCTGGGTGGCAGTGTGAACTGTGAAGAGGATATTAGGAGGTTGCAGAGTGACCTGGACAGGTTGAGTGCGTGGGAAGATGCAGTATAATATAGATAAATGTGAGGTTATCCACTTTGGCGATAAAAACAAGGGGGCAGATTATTATCTCAATGGGGTTAGGTTAGGTAAGGGGGGGGGGGGGTACAGCGAAGCCTGGGTGTCCTTGTACACCAGTCACTGAAAGTTGGCGTGCACGTACAGCAGGCAGTGAAGAAAGCTCATGGAATGTTGGCCTTCATAACAAGAGGATTTCAGTACAGGAGTAAAGAGGTTCTTCTGCAGTTGTATAGGGCTCTGGTGAGACCACATCTGGAGTATTGTATACAGTTTTGGTCTCCTAATTTGAGGAAGGACATACTTGTGATTGAGGCAGTGCAGCGTACGTTCACGAAATTGATCCCTGGGATGGCAGGACTGTGATATGAGGAAAGATTGAAAAGACTAGGCTTGTATTCCCTGGAGTTTAGAAGGATGAGGGGGGATCTTATGGAAACATATACAATTATAAAAGGACTGGACAAGCTAGATGCAGGAAAAATGTTCCCAATGTTGTGTGAGTCCAGAACCAAGGGCCACAGCCTTGGAATAAAGGGGAGGTCATTTAAGACTGAGGGGAGGAAAAACTTTTTTACCCAGAGAGTTGTGAATTTATGGAATTCCCTGCCACAGAGGGCAGTTTAGGGCAAATCACGGGATGGATTTAAGAGAGAGTTGGATAGAGCTCTAGGGCTAGTGGAGTAATGGGATATGGGGAGAAGGACGGCATGGGTTGTTGATAGCGGACGATCAGCCATGGCCACAATGAATGGCGGTGCTGGCTCGAAGGGCCGAATGGCCTCCTCCTGCACCTATTTTATATATTTCTATGTTTCTCCCTTATCCTTAAACTGTGACCCCTTGTCCTGGACTTCCTTAACATCGGGAACAAACTTCCTGCATCTAGCCTGTCCAACACCTTAAGAATGTTGTAAGGCTCTATAAGATCCCCCCTCAATCTTCTAAATTCCAGCGAGAACGAGAGAAGGGAGGGAGCAAAGTAGAGAAAGAAGGGAGGGAAGGAAGGAGAGAAGGGAAAAGAGGAAGGGAAGGAGGGAAGGGAAGAAGAGAGGAGAAGGAGAGGGCCGGAAGCGAGAGTGTATGCCAGGGTCCCGAGCCGAGAGTAGATTACTCCAGCGTGGGGCCCCTCAGCGTAGAAGCTCTCAGCGGCCCAGAGCCTCCGAATCGGCCGCTACAAATCAACGAATCAACCTGCCGGTCAGCGTGGCTCGAGGCTGGAAAGTCAGCGCTGCCAGCGGGGGAATCCAGTGCTGCGCCGCCGCTGATAAAGCTCGCTAACGCGGAGGAAGAATGAGGCAGCGTCAATTACATCAACCTACGTAATTGACGCTCTCTCTTCCTCCACTGGGTTCAAACCACGCCCCCTTGTGAGGCAGATGTGATCGCTGCCTCCCCTGCTGGTTTCTCATTGCTGTTTGATGAGGAGACCAGCGAGCCTAAGTTTAATATATTTATATGTGAAATAAGCTACCAGGTCTATGGAAGGTAAAAACATGTAATGAAGAGATTTACAAACATTACTTCGGTGACATACATAGAGATAGTACCAGGCACAGGGTTATTGCCCGCGCTCTGAGGGTTTGTGCAATCACAGGGGAGGCTGAGCTCGTCGTTGCCTCACCTCTCATCTCTCCCTATATTTGCAGCGGAATTGCGAACATTTGCTGATTTTGACTATGATAAAAAATGATTATTCATAAAGAAATGACATTTATAACACAGATCAGTGGAAACATCTTTATATTTATTTTATCATTATTTTTCTTTACTTTTCTTAACAGCTGGGAGTATGACAGGTGAGGCTTTGCCTCCCCTCCTCCCCTGACCCCAAGTCCCTGGTTCTAATCAACAATCTATCTATCTCTGCCTTAAATAGATCCACTGACTTGCGGCCTCCACCGCCGTCTGTGGCAATGAATCCCACAGATTCACCACCCTCTGGCTAAAGAAATTCCACCTCATCTCCTTCCTAAAGGAACGCCCTGTAATTCTGAGGCTGTGACCTCTGGTCCTAAACTCTCCCACTAGTGGAAACATCCTCTCCACATCCACTCTATCCGGGCCTTTCATTATTCGGTGAAGTTTTGGTGGGGAAGGGCCTGTTTCTGCGCTGTATCTCTAAACTAAACTAGTGTGTGAACGGGCGATCGCTGGTCGGCACGGACTCGGTGGGGAAGGACCCGTTTCCACATCAAATATCCAACCTAAAACTAAGCTGAAGGTTTATTTAGACTGTGTGGTCTTTCCACCCACTGAATAGCACTTAGTGCTTCTATCAACATGCCGGATTCTTTCGGTTCGCTGCCTGGCAGGCAGGCCTTGAAGACGACAACATCAGCGGATGAACAGTCCGGGTCACAACAGTCCAGTTCGCAAACAGCCGCAGTCAAGTCACAAATGCAGATGGACACAGCTGGAGGAAAATAGAAGAAATTGAACAAAATGCCGCATAAGGTCATGGAAACATAGGCAATAGGTACAGGAGTAGGCCATTCAGCCCCTTGAGCCAGCACTGCCATTCAATGTGATCATGGCTGATCATCCACAATCAGTTCCCCGTTCCTGCTTTCTCCCCATATCCCTTGATTCCGTTAGCCTTAAGAGTTAAATCTAACTCTCTCTTGAAAACATCTGGTGAATCAGCCTCCACTGCCTTCTGTGGCAGGGAATCCCAGATTCTCAACTCTCTCGGTGGAAAGGTTTCTCCTCATCTCAGTTCTATATAGCCACAGATTCACAACTCTCTGGGTGGAAATGTTTCTCCTCATCATCATTTCTCCTCAGTCCTAAATGGCCGACCCCTTATACTTAAACTGTGTGTGTATCCCAATTCTGGACTCCCCCAACATCGGGAACATGTTTCCTGCATCTAGCCTGTCCAATAATTATATCTGTTGCTATAAGATTCTGCCAGCGTTTGGTCCATATCCCTCCTAACCTCAGTTGCCCCTCAGGTTCATATTAAATGCTCCATCGCCCCCCCCCCCCCCCCCCCACCCTCGCACCTTAAACCCATGTCCTCTGGTTCTCGCTTCCCCTACTCTGGGCAAGAGACTCCGTGCGTCTACCCGATCTATTCCTCTGGTGATTTTGTAAACCTCTACAAGATCGCCCCTCATCCTCCTGCGTTCCAATAGAGTCCCAGCCCTGCCCCAACCTCTGCCTATAGCTCAAGCCCCTCGAGTCCCGGCAACATCCTCGTAAATCTTCTCCACGTCCTTTCCAGCTTGACGACATCTTTCCAGTAACACAGTGCCCAGAATCTAAATGTGGAAGATTTACGAGGGTGTTGCCGGGACTCGAGGGGCCTGAGCTGCACGGAGAGGTTGAGGCAGGCTGGGAGTTTATTCCTTGGAGCGCAGGACTGAGTAATGGGTGATCTTATTGAGGTGTACAAAATCACCAGAGGATAGATCATCTGTGCTGTCATGGACACAAAGTCAGGCGAGTGGAGGACTGTTAATTGTGACGATGACTTTGGAAGATCAGTCATCTGTAAAACAACAACTTTAGCTGTACCTGATGGGGAAAAATGTGCATGGCGTAGCAAAAATTTCTTGCCAATAATATTAGTTGTCACTTTTTCTGTGATTTTGGTGATAATTTCAATGGCTTCGTGTTATGTATATAAAATAAAATATCTCACTGCAAATGGATTTAGTTCAGAACAATACAGCAGATCAAGTTATGAATAACAGTGCATTGGTTGAAAATGAAGAAAGGGAATATGAAGCGTAGCCTATTAATCAGACAGGATATTAAATAAAAGTGTACAATACAAATAGAAATATCGGCTTGTACTCGCTGGAATTTAGAAGATGAGGGGGGATCTTATAGAAACATACAAAATTCTTAAGGGGTTGGACAAGCTAATGCTGGAAGATTGTTCCCGATGTTGGGGAGTCCAGAACAAGGGGTCACAGTCTAAGGATAAGGGGGAATTCCTTTAGGACCGAGATGAGGAAAACATTCTTTACACAGAGAGTGGTGAGTCTCTGGAATTGTCTGCCACAGAAGGTAGTTGAGGCCAGTTCATTGGCTATATTTAAGAGGGCGTTAGATGTGGCACTTGTGGCTAAAGGGATCAAGGGGTATGGAGAGAAGGCAGGTACGGGACACTGAGTTGGATGATCAGCCATGATCACATTGAATGGCGGTGCAGTGCTGGCTCGAAGGGCCGAATGGCCTACTCCTGCACCTATTTTTCTATGTTTCTATGTTTCTATCAGGTAGACGCGCAGTCTCTTGCCCAGAATAGAGGAATCGAGAACCAGAGGACATGGGTTTAAGATGAGAGAGGGGCAGAGAAGATTTAATAGGAATCTGAGGGGTAACGTTTCCACACAGAGGGTGGTGGGTGTATGGAACGAGCTGCCGGAGGAGGCAGTTGATGCTGGGACTATCACAACACCTGGACTGGTACATGGATAGGAACGGATACATAGAAAATAGGTGCAGGAGTTGGCCATTCGAGTAGGGAAGTTTTCCCTCTCTCTTTCTTGTTTCTTCCTCTCTCTTTTGCCTCTCTCCCTATCTTTATTTCCTTCTCGCTCTCCAACTCCCTCTTCCTTCTCTCTTTCTCATGCTCTCCATTCTTTCTCTCTCTTCCCTGCTTTCCAGAGCACTTAAGGAAGTAGCTCCGGAAATAGTGGATGCATTAGTGATAATCTTTCAAAACTCTTTAGATTCTGGAGTAGTTCCTGAGGATTGGCGGGTAGCAAACGTAACTCCTCTTTTTAAGAAGGGGGGAGAGAGAAAACGGGGAATTACAGACCAGTTAGTCTAACATCGGTAGTGGGGAAACTGCTAGAGTCAGTTATTAAAGATGGGATAGCAGCACATTCGGAAAGTGGTGAAATCATTGGACAAAGTCAGCATGGATTTACGAAAGGTAAATCATGTCTGACGAATCTTGTGGAATTTTTCGAGGATGTAACTAGTAGCGTGGATAGGGGAGAACCAGTGGATGTGGTGTATCTGGACTTCCAGAACGCTTTCGACAAGGTCCCACATAAGAGATTAGTATATAAACTTAAAGCATACGGCATTGGGGGTTCTGTATTGATTTGGATAGAGAACTGGCTGGCAAACAGGAAGCAAAGAGTAGGAGTAAAGGGTTCCTTTTCAGAATGGCAGGCAGTGACTAGTGGGGTTCCGCAAGGCTCAGTGCTGGGACCCCAGCTATTTGCAATATACATTAATGATCTGGATGAGGGAATTGAAGGCAATATCTCCAAGTTTGGGGATGACACTAAGCTGGGGGGGGGGGGCAATGTCAGCTGTGAGGAGGATGTTAGGAGACTGCAAGGTGACTTGGATAGGTTGGGTGAGTGGGCAAATGTTTGGCAGATGCAGTATAATGTGGATATATGTGAGGTTATCCACTTTGGTGGCAAAAACAGGAAGCAGACTATTATCTGAATGGTGGCCGATGAGGAAAAGGGGAGATGCAGCGAGACCTGGGTGTCATGGTACACCAGTCGTTGAAATTATGCATGCAGGTGCACCAGGCAGTGAAGAAAGCGAATGGTATGTTAGCTTTCATAACAAAAGGATTTGAGTATAGGAGCAGGGAGGTTCTACTTCAGTTGTATAGGGTCTAGGTGAGACCACACCTGGAGTATTGCGTACAGTTCTGGTCTCCAAATCTGAGAAAGGACATTATTGCCATAGAGGGAGTGCAGAGAAGGTTCACCAGACTGATTCCTGGGATGTCAGGACTTTCATATGAAGAAAGACTGGATAGACTCGGTTTATACTCTCTAGAATTTAGGAGATTGAGAAGGGATCTTTAGAAACTTACAACATTCTTAAGGGGTTCGACAGGCTAAATCCAGGAAGATTGTTCCCGATATTGGGGAGGTCCACGACAAGGAATCACATAGAAACATAGAAACATAGAAATTAGGTGCAGGTGTAGGCCATTCGGCCCTTCGACCCTGAACCGCCATTCAATATGATCATGGCAAATCATCCAACTCAGTATCCCGTACCTGCCTTCTCTCCATACCCTCTGATCCCCTTACCACAAGGGCCACATCTAACTCCCTCTTAAATATAGCCAATGAACTGGCCACAACTACCCTCTGTGGCAGCGAGTTCCAGAGACTCACCACTCTCTGTGTGAAAAAAGTCTTTCTCACGTCGCTGCCTGCAGTATTTGTGCTCAGAACAAGACCTCACGTCGGCCCGCCTTTGGCCTCCTGAATTCGCTGCCTGTCCCCTCTCGCCCCTGATCAGACATCTCCATGGACTTTGTCACGGGCCTGCCCTCTTCTGAAGGTAACACCACAGTCATGACTGTGGTGGACAGATTTTCTAAGATAGTCCATTTAATTCCGTTGCACAAGCTTCCCTCCCCCAGGAAAACGGCAGAGGTCATGTTGTCTCATGTTTTTCTAATTCATGGATTTCCCAGATACATTGTGTCTGACCGGGGGCCTCAGTTCGTGTCCAGGTTTATGGAAGAAGTTTTATTCTCTGTTGGACGCCACGGTCAGCCTTACATCTGGTTATCACCCAGAATCAAATGGACAGACTGAACGCCTTCACCAGGAATTGGAGACAGGACTGCGGTGCTTGGTGGCACAGAATCCTTCTACTTGGAGCAAACGCCTTATTTGGGTGGAGTATGCACACAACACACTTCCTTGCTCATCCTCTGGTCTCTCTCCATTCCAGTGTGCCTATGGTTATCAACCACCATTGTTCCCTGCTGTGGAGAAGGAGTCCAGTGTGCGCTCTGCTCCGGCTCCCATCCGTTGCTGTCGCAAGTATTGGAATGGGGATCGTCAGATGCTGTTGCGCAGTTCTGTGCGTTACAAGATTAGTTCAAGTCAACATGGATTTATGAAAGGGAAATCATGCTTGACTAATCGTCTGGAATTTTTTGAGGATGTGACAAGTAAAATGGATGAAGGGGTGCCAGTGGATGTAGTCTATCTAGACTTTCAGAACGCCTTTGATAAGGTCCCGAACGGGAGACTGGTGACTAAAATTAGAGCACATGGTTTTGGGGGTAGTGTGTTGACATCGATAGAAAATTATTTGGCAGACCGGAAGCAAAGAGTAGGAGTGAACTGGTCCTTTTCAGAATGGCAGGCAGTAGCGAGTGGAGTGCCGCAAGGCTCGGTGTTGGGGCCACAACTGTTTACCATATATATTAATGATTTGGAAGATGGAATTAGGAGCAACAGTTTGCGGATGACACAAAGCTGCGTGGCAATGTGAACTGTGACGAGGATGTTATTAGGTGGTAGGGTGACCTGGGCAAGTTGAGTGAGTGGGCAGATGCAGTATAATATAGACAAATGTGAGGTTATCCACTTTGGCGGCAAAAACAAGGGGGCAGATTATTATCTCAATGGGGTTAGATTAGGTAAGGGATAGGTGCAGCGAGACAAGGGCGTCCTTGTACAGCGGTCACTGAAAGATGGCTTACACGTACAACAGGCAGTGAAGAAAGCTAATGGAATGTTGGTCTTCATAACAAGGTGATTTTAGAATAGGAGTAAAGAGGTTCTTCTGCAGTAGTGCAGGGCTCTGGTGAGACCACATCTGGAGTATTGTGTACAGTTTTGGTCTCCTAATTTGAGGAAGGACATCCTTGTGATTGAGGCAGTGCAGCGTAGGTTCACGAGATTGGTCCCTGGGATGGCGGGACTGTCATATGAGGAAAGATTGAAAAGACTAGGCTTGTATTCACTGGAGTTTAGAAGGATGATGGGGAATCTTATAGAAACATATAGAATTATAAATGGACTGGTCAAGCTCGATGGAGAAAAAATGTTTCCAATGTTGGGTAAGTGCAGAACCAGGGGGGGACACTTAGAGTAAAGGGGAGGTCATTTACGACTGATGTGAGAAAAAGCTTTTTCACCCAGAGAGTTTTGAATTTATGGAATTCCCTGCCACAGAGAGCAGTGGAAGCCAAGTCACTGCATGGATTTAAGAGAAAGTTAGATATAGCTCAAGGGGCTAGTGGAGTCATGGGATGTGGGGAGAAGGCAGGCACGGGTTATTGATGGGGGGCGATCAGCCATGATCCCAATGAATGGCGATGCTGGAACGAAGGTCTATGTTTCTATGTCTCTCTCTCTCTGCCTCTCTCACCCCTCTCTTTTCCCCCTCTCCCTCCCAGTCGCTCTCTCCTTCTCCCCATCTCTCCCTCTCCCCGTCTCTCTCTCTCCCCCTCTTTCTCACCGTCCCCCACTCTCCCCTCGCTCCCCGTCTCTCTCCTCTTTCTCTCTTTACCATCTCTCTTTCCCCCCCTCTCCCCCTCTCCCTCTCCCGCTCTCTCTCGCCCTCTCTCTCTCTCTCTCTCTCTCTCTCTCTCTCTCTCTCTCCTCTCTTTCCCTCTCTCTCTCATTCTCCCCGTCTCTCTCCCGTCTCTCCCCGTATCTCTCTCCCCTTCCTCTCTACCTCCCTCTCTCCTCTCACTCACACCCTCTGCCTTCGGGGACAGACTCCCCTCTACCCGCCCCCTCCCTCGGTAAGTCCCCCTCCGCGATCAACGACCCTCGTTGGTTCCCCCCTCGCCACCCGAATCTTCCCCACTTCCTTGAAAAGAGTATCTCCCCCTTCCCCTCCCCCTCTCCCTCTGTTTGCACATTTCTGAAGTCGTATACACGCTAATTGATGAAAGAGGCAACTATCGATCTTTCTCACACATTTCTGCCTCTCATTTCTAGTTGAAACTGTGTAAAATATGTCAAGAAAAGACCCCAATAAAGAGTTTGTTCCGTGTGTGTGTGCGTGTGTGTGTGTGTGTGTGTGTGTGTGTGTGTGTGTGTGCGTGCGTGCGTGCGTGCGTGCGTGCGTGCGTGCGTGCGTGCGTGCGTGTGTGCGTGCGTGCGTGCGTGCGTGCGTGTGTGTGTGTGTGTGTGTGTGTGTGTGTGTGTGTGTGTGTGTGTGAATATATATTTTTAATGGTAAAACACCATGTCCACGTTATTTTATCTCCTCCCCTCCTCCCCTCCTCTCTCGTTTCCCCTCTCCGCCCAGCTGGGACGGAGACCGGGCCAAAACACCGCTTTAAAGAAATACAAGAGCTCGGAGCGCAAAAAATAAATTGAACCTAAAACGATTGAAAGAAGAGAGAGAGAACGAAACACTAAAAGAAAGAGATGCAGACCATCAGGCCCCGGGGATTGATCAGCCTTCAGTCCCATCAGTCTACCCAACACCACTTCCTGCCTAATGTGGATTTCCTTCAGTTCCTCCGTCACCCCAGATCCTCTGGCCACTAGTACATCAGGAAGAGTGTTTGTGTTCTCCCTAGTGACGATAGATCCAAAGTACCTGTTCAACCCATCTGCCATGTCCTTGTTCCCTACAATAAATTCACCTGTTTCTGTCTTCAAGGGTTCAACATTGGTCTGGACGAATCTTTTCCTCTTCACATACCCAAGGAAGCTCTTTCTATCCTGTTTTATATTCTTGGCTACCTTACCTTCGTATCATATCTTTTCTCCCCGTATTGTCTTTTTAGTTCTCTTCTCTTGTTCTTAAAACGTTACCCAATCCTCTGGCTTCCCGCTCATCTTTGCTACGTTGTACTTCTCTTTTATTTTTATACCGTCCCTGACTTCTCTTGTCAGCCACGGACGCCCCTTACTTACTCCCCTTGGGATCTTTCTTCCTCTTTGGAATGAACTGATCCTGCACCTTCTGCATTATTCCCAGAAATATCTGCCATTGTTCCACATTCTCTCATCCCTGCCAGGGCATCTTTCCAGTCAACATTGGCCAGCTCCTCCCTCCCTCATGGCTCCGGCGGTGAATGTCAGGAGCCGGAGCCCGCAGCGGAGAGACTGCGGCCACCTCTGGGATGGATGCGCTCACGGCGCCGATTTTTTAATGAGCTGAAGCACTAAGGTGAGCGGATATTTCACCGCGCTCTTCATCTCCTCCCTGAACTTGGACTGGGTCACCGCGTAAATAAATGTGTTGGTGCAGCAGCTGAGATTAATCAGCAAAAACCCGACGTTGTTAAAGATCCATTGAGAATCATTCCGGACATTTGCAGCTCCTGTGATCTGATAATAGACGAAGTTTACAACATACGTCAGCCACAGGAGGATGAAGCAGCCGGAGATGGTGAAGAGTAAAACCACAGACCTCCTCCTGCTCTCCATCTCCGGATCACTGCGATTCTCCCACTTCCTCTCACCCCTCAGCCCCTTACGGACCCGACTGGCCACTAAAATGTGGCGGACTGTCAGAGCGTTGAGCAGCAGGATTACAGCGAAAGGGAGGAAGGGAGTTAAAACCGTGTCGATCCAGTCAAATGCCACCCACCCAGGGTCAGTGAAATAACTGTCCACCGTGACACAGTCCCACGGGACATTGTCGATGATTGTCCAGGATTCCACTGTGAAGTAGCGGGGAAGGTTTTTCAGACAGAGCGCAACGCCGGCTGTTGCCAGAACCGCAGCCGCAGTTTTCCCGGTGCAATAATTAGTTTTCAGCTTCTGGCAACAAATAGCGACAAACCGATCAAAGGTGAAAGTGACGGTGAACCAGACAGAACAGCGTGTGGCTGCAGTCGACAGCACAATGATAACACGGCACACAGGGGTGATGGAGAGGAAACTCCAATAAAAGTAATGATATCGGAGCCGATACAAAATGACCTCGGTGATGGCGACCAGTAGATCGGCCGCTGCCATGGCCACCAGGTAGCGAGTGGTGCAGGTGGAGAGGCCGCACTTTCCCCGGGACAGGATCACAATCGCCACTAAATTCACTGCGGAAAGACAAGGGAACGGACACTGGGCATTTACTCTACACGCTCTCCGTGGCTGAAAACCGGCTCGACTTTCAACTCAAGATCAGGAGTGTTGGAGTCGGTGCGCGGCTGCTGCAAGTTTAACAATGTCAGAGCCGGCCCCGACTGTGCCCGACCTGCCTGCCTGCTTCAGGGGAGCAGAGATAAGGCGACGGGCGGGTGGGGTAAAGGACGGGCGGGGACGGACGGGGCAGCCACCCGCTACAACAGGCGCAATGGTCCCTTCTATAGTTAAACCTGATCACAGTCTCTGATGGGGCCGGTTTCACAGACTTAACCGTGAGCGTCCGCGTGTAACCAGGGCTCTAGAAATTCGGCATCTAATGGGGACGAGGAGGCTTCTTGCGGGATGGCGGGGACAACATGGAATCCGGCAGCAGAGTGGCTCCGTTAATGGATTCAACCCACACAGTGAGTTCAGTTCAGTAACAACACACACACACACACACACACACACACACACACACACACACACACACACACACACACACACACACACACACACACACACACACACACACACACACACACACACACACACACACACACACACACACACGCGCGCGCGCGCCGTTAGTTCCGCGTCCAGGTGATCGATCCAACTGGAGGTGGAATCCGACTGTGACAGACAGACTCCACAGTGAGACACAGTGTCCACAGGAGTGGCTGTTCACTCTGATCAATAACGCACACACAGTGAACTTCACAATGTGAACCCCTCTCTCCCAGTCACACGGTCCCGGAGAGCTGCCTGCCTGCCTGCCTGTCCCGAGCACTGGGACAACTCTGGGCAAGGTCCCACTGAAGGCAAGAACAACATTCTAGTGGCTCCCGGCAGCAGTGAGAGAAAAGGAGGGTGAGTTTCAGCTGTCTGAAAATAAGAAAAATCACATCAGCGTTAATTCACAAATATTTCACTGAGAGGATTGATAATCTTCACATGGTCTTTTACACCGATCATCAGTTGGGAACTTGTATCATGAACAGAATCAGGTCAACACCAGTTAACACACGGATGGAGTTATAAAACTTGAATTGTTCTGCTCACTTACCAGGGAATCCAACGGCAGCAATGATCGCGTACAGGATTTTCTCCACGCCGAAATATTCATAAATATGCTGCCCCATTTTCTCTTCCCAGCGACGTGTCCCCGTGGGCTGCCGGTAATGTCTCGGAATGAAATGCTGGGGCAGAACATTCCTGGAGATTTTATACCATATCCCATCTCCACCGGGACAAGGAAGTTTCAACAGAGTTTAAAAATAGAGATTTAGAAATGATTCACAAACATATGACATCAGCCGAGTGAAATCCCTGCTGAGACGTGTTGTGATTTATTCAGGGAATTGATTGAGCAACTCCAAAGACTGGGATTGTGGCGATAGACACTGAGGGATGGAAATTGGGAGCGGCGGGCGGCATTGTTCCAGCAAAGGGGATATTGTTTCAAACTCCATCAGATCCAACTCTCAATCTGTTGTTTGTCTAATTTCCTCCAGCCCGTTTCACTCAGCAAGGCAATGCCAAATCCAGGGACCCTCTCAGGGCTTCTGGTGCAAGGTTTGAAGGTGGACTGGACTGGGCGACCTTTGTCCACAGGCTGAGGAATTAGTTCAACAGATCGCCTCTGATTTAACACCCCCCCCTCTCTACATCACCACTCAATATGATCGCGGCTTAACTGACTGACTGTGATCCCCCAAAGCCCACACTCCCGGCGACCCCGGTATCCATTCACTATTTGTTTGCCTAAAGTGGATCTGACTTTGCCCTGCGACAATAACATTCCCTGCCTTCACCACCTTCGGTGGAGGAACGACCCAGTCTCACAAAGACACTCATAGAACAGAAGCATTACCGCCTCAGATTTGTCCGAAACCTACATAAAACGGCGAATGATGCAGCATCTCTCCCTCCTCTCTTTTTCCCTCCTTCCATCGTCACTGCTCTCTCTGAACTGTCACTCTTTCCCCTACGCTCATTATTCTCCCTCTCTGCGCCGGCATATCTCTGTCAACCCTTCTTCCCTAACCCCTTCCCTAACCCCTCCCTCCCCTCTAACTCGCACTGCATCTCTCACTCCGTTTCTCTGTATCTCGCTGACCCTTCCCTCTCTCCCTTTTACCAACCCACTCACTCCGAATTCTTCTCCATCTTCCCACACTACATTTAATAGTTCACTCTCCCTCCACCTCTTCCACTTTCGCCTTCTCCGCTATCTCTCCCTTTCATCTTTGTACTCCCTATCTGTCTCTTCACTCCCCCAACTCTCCTCCTGCTCGCCCTCACTTCTCCCTCCAACGCCTTTCTTGAGAAGTGCGGTTAAAACGGTGCGCCACCATGGGATGTAACAGCTGTCCATATACCCCTTCCCTCGCACGCCAGCAGCACTTCCAGGTGAGACAGATGTTCACCAGCACGTCCTCTAATCTCATGTGTTGCATGCGGTGTTCCAGATATGGCCTCCTTTACATCGGCGTGGTGGAGCGTAGACTCGGCGAACATTGCGTCAAACACTTACCCTCGTTCCGTCAACGCCTGCCAGATCTCCCGGTCGCTGACCATTGTAACTCCCCTTCCCACACTGACCTTTCTGCCCTGGGCCTCTGA
>OY740829.1:1174527-1184527 GCA_963514005.1 Raja brachyura | reverse complement strand
TCACTTGGGGTAGTACTGATGGAGAGACACACTATTGGATGGTACTGATGGGATTACACACTGTGATGTTGTACATGTAGTGAAGCGCTGTGGGGGAGTACTGATAGAGTGACACACTATGGGGTAGCACTGATGGAATACACGGTGGGGCAGTACTGATGGAGAGACACACTATTGGATGGTACTGATGAAATTACACACTGTGATGTTGTACATGTAGTGAAGCGCTGTGTGGGAGTACTGTTAGAGTGACACACTATGGGGTAGCACTGATGGAATACACTGTGGGGCAGTACTGATGGAGAGACACACTATTGGATGGTACTGATTGAATTACACACTGTGGTGTCGCGCATGTAGTGAAACACTCTGGGGGAGTACTGGTACAGTGACACACTATGGGGTAGTACTGATACACTGACACACTGCGGGATAGAACGGATGGAATGGCACACTTGTATAGTACTGGTGGAACGACACCGTTGGATGTTTCTGATGGCGTGAATCACGGTGGGGTAGTGCTAATGCTATGGACACTAGGTGGGGTAGTATTGATGGGGAGACACATGGTGTGGTAGTACTAATGTTATGGACACACGGTATGGTAGTGCTGATGGAGAGACACGGTGGGGTAGTCAAGTTGCAGTTACAATTTATAGGATAGTACGATTGGCGTGATACACTGTGGGATAGTACTGATGGAGTGACACACGATGGGGCAGTACTGATGGCGTTAAACACGGTGTGGACGTGGTGATGGTGAGACTCACTGTACATTAGTACTAATGGCGTGACACATTGTGCAGTCGTACTGATGAAATGACTCTGTGAAATACTACTGATGAAGTGCCACGCTGTGGGATAGCTCTGATGGAATGACACACTGTGGGGTTGTACTTACGGAATGACAGTGGGGAGTAGTACTGATGTAATAACACACTTTGTTGTAGTACGGGCAGGGAGATACTCTATGGGGCAGTAGTCATGTAATGATAATTTTCGTACATTTGCTTAAACATTTTCCACTGTTCCACCCGTTTCTCTTTGAGCTTTAGATTGGGTGGTGCAGCCACGTGAAAGATGGACTGGCCTCCGCCGCCACTTCCATCCGTTAATCATCATAGCGTCCATTTTTTCCAAGTATCCTTACTTTCACCGCTACAACCATGTTTTGATATGTGTCTGCTTAAGATGTAGGTAAAACTAGCATATATTAGACGGAGAAAGATGGCTTCAAGCGCACACGCGTTGGGATCAAACGCAAGAATTATTTATTTCCAAGTTAAAGGTCACTGACCGATTTGCATAATTATATGCGCGAGGCTGAATGAGTACAGATCATATGCATAAATTACATGGATATTGTCACAAAGGCTAATGGCATTTTGGCTGCTTTGAAAATCCTTTGCTTTGAATTGCTTTGTGCTTTGCTTTGAAAATGCTAAAATGCGGTTTGGTTTGATATTGCAAATGTTTGACAATGCAAAAGGTGGTTTGCTTTGAAAATGCAAAAGGTGGTTTGCTTAGAAAATGCAAAAGGTGGGTGGCTTTGAAAATACAAAAGGGTTGCTTTGAAAATGCAAAAGGTTTTTTGCTTTGAAAATGCAAAAGGTCGTTTACTTTGAAAATGCAAAAGATGGTTTGCTTTGAAAACGCAAAAATGTGGTTTTGTATGAAATGTAAAAGTTGGTTTGTGTTACAAATGCAAACGTTGATTTGCTTTGATAATGCAAAAGGTTTGCGTTGAAAATACAAAAGGTGGTTTGCTTTAAAATGCTAAAGATGGTTTGCTTTGAAAATGCAAAAGGTGTTTTGCTATGCAAATGCAAAAGGTGGTTTTCTTTTGAAAATGCAAAAGGTGGTTCGGTTTGAAAATGCAAAAGGTTTGGTTGGGAAAATGCAAATGGTTTGATTTGAAAATGTAATAAGTTTGGTTTGAAAATGCAAAAGGGTTGGTTAGTAAATGCAAAAGGTTTGGTTTGGAAACTTCAAAAGGTATGGTTTGAAAATGTAAAAGGTTGGCGTTGAAAATGCAAAAGTTCGTTTGGATTGAAAATGGAAAAGGTAGTTCGCATTGAAAATGCAAAAGGTTGTTTGCTTTGAAAATGCAAACGGTGGTATGCGTTGAAAATGCAAAAGGTGGTTTTCTATGAAAATTCAAAATGTGGTTTGCTATGAAAATGCAAAAGGTGGCTTGCTTTGAAAATGCAAAAGGTGCTTTGAGAATGCAACAGAGTTGCTTTGAAAATATAAAAGGTGGTTTGCTTTGAAAATGCAAAAGGTGGTTTGCTATAAAAATGCAAAAAGTTGTTTGGATTGAAAGTACAAAAGGTTTGGTTTGAAAATGCAAAAGATTTCTTTTGAAATTGGAAATCGAGGTATGTTTTAAAAATGCAAAAGATGCGGTTTGCTTTGAAAATGCAAATGATGGTTTGCTTTGAAAATGCAAAAGGTCGTTTGCTTTGAAAATGCAAAAGGTGGTATGCTATGAAAATGCAAAAGATGGTTTGCTTTGAACATGGAAAAGCTGTTTTGGCTCAAAAATGCAAAAGGTGATTTGCTATAAAAATGCAAAATATGGTTTGCTTTGCAAATGCAAAAACGCGGTTTAGTTTAAAATTGCAAATGTTGTTTTGTGTTAGAAATGCAAAAGTTGGTCTCGTTTGAAAATGCAAAATGTTTGCTTTGAAAATGCAAAACAGTTTTCCTTTGAAAATGCAAAATGTTGGTTTATTTTGAAATTGCAAAAGGTTTGCTTTGACAATTCAAAATGTTTCTTTGAAAATGCAAATGGTGGTTTGCTTTGAAAATGCTAACGGTGGTTTGCATTGAAAATGAAAAGGGTCGTTTGCTTTGAAAATGCAAAAGGTGGTTTGCTTTGAAAATAAAATAATGCGGTTTGGTTTGAAAATGCAAATGTTGGATTGGGTTAGAAAGGCAAAAGCACGTTTGGTTTGAAAATGCAAAATATTTCCTTTGAAAATGCAAACTGTTTGCTTTGAAAATACAAAAGGTGGTTTGCTTTGAAAATACAAAAGGAGGGTTGCTTTGAAAATGCATAGGTGGTTTGCTTTGAAAATGCGAAATGTGGTTCGGTTTAAAAATGGAAAAGGATTGGTTTGAAAATGCAAAAGGTTTGGTTTGGAAAATGCAAAAGTTGTGGTTTGAATATTTAAACGGTTTGGTTTGAACATGCAAAAGGTTTGCTTTGAAAATGTAAAAGGTGGTTTGCATTGAAAATGCAAAAGGTGGTTTGCATTGAAAATGCAAAAGGTGGTTTGCATTGAAAATGCAAAAGGTTGTTTGCATTGAAAATGCAAAAGGTTGTTTGCTTTGAAAAATGCAAACGGTGACTGCTTTGCAATTGCAAGACGTGGCTTGCTCTTAGCATGCAAAGTGTTTGCTTTGAAAATGCGAAGAGGTTGCCTTGAAAATGCAAAAAAATGGTTTCCTGTGAAAATGCAAAAGGTGGTTTGCTTTGAAAATGCAAAAGGTGTTTTGCTATAAAAATTCAAAAGGTGGTTTGCTTTGCAAATGCAAAAATGCGGTTTGCTTTGAAAATGCAAACGGTGGTTTGCTTTGAAAATGCAAACGGTGGTTTGCTTTGAAATTGCAAAATATGGTTCGGTTTGAAAAAGCAAAAGGATTGGTTTGAAAATGCAATAGGTTTGGTTTGGAAAATCCAAATGTTCGGTTTGGAAAATGCAAAAGGTTTTGTTTTAAAATGTAAAATATTTGGTTTGAAAATGCAAAAGGTAGTTTGCATTGGAAAATGCATAAGGTTGTTTGTTTTGAAAATCAAAAATGTGGTTATGTTTCAAAATGCAAGTATATTAACCAGAGATTTTTACAATACTATCAACATCTTTATTCTGCTTTAACTATAGACAACCAGACAGAGATAGAAGCATTTTTACAAAAAGGCAATCTTAAAGGGTTAGATTTGAAAGGTAGAGAATTAGTAGACGCGGAAATAACAGTAAAAGAAATTGAAGAGTCTATCAGATCATTAAAAAATGGTAAATCCCCAGGATCAGATGGCATTGGCTCGGAATTTTATAAAACATGTTATGATTTGATTGTTCCGTATTTAAAGACATTGTACGAACATATCTATACACAACAAAAAATACCAGAAACGTTAAATGAATCAATTATAACACATACCAAAAATGGATAAGTATCTGTATGATCCAGGATCATATAGAGCTATAGCTCTGTTAAATAGTGATCAGAAAATATTAACTAAAATCCTAGCACAAAGATTTAGTATAATGATTAATAAATTAATACACCCGGATCATACAAGATTTATACCAAAAATGTATTATTCATACAACCTGAGACGTTTATTCAATATTACATACTCAAAAAGAAACATTACCAAATACCTAGCAATTATTCCATTAGACGATGAGAAAGCTTTTGACAAGGTGGAGTGGCCCTATTTATTTTCGGTTATGAAAAATTTTCAACTGGGCGAGAAGTTTAGTACATGGATAAAACTTCTATATACTAATCCAACAGCTAGAACATCAACAAATCAAATGTTATCAACTAAATTTAATTTATCCAGAGGTTGTAGACTAGGATGTCCATTATCCCCGTTATTATTTGCATTGGTAATAGAACCATTAGCAGAAAGCGTGTGGTCCAATCCTGAAATATATGGGTATAAAACCAAAGATACGGAAAATAAAATCTCATTATACGCAGATGATGTATTAGTTTACATTACTAAAACTGAATTTAGTATCCCAAATTTACAAAATGTAATAACTCAATATGGCTCGTTTTCAGGATACAGAATTAATTGGAATAAAAGCGAAATCATGCAAACAATGGAAAGTAACCCACATATTTTACAACAATTCCCTTTTAGAATAGAAAATAAAAAACTTAAATATCTTGGAATTTATGTAACAAAGGGATACACTTCTTTATTTAAATCTAATTTTCTGTCTTTACTGATCAAATTAAATAAGAATATTTGGTATTGAAAACATTCCCTATTTCAATGTTGGGTAGAATTAATGCGATAAAAATTATGTTTCTCCCGCAATTATTGTACCATTTTCAATTAATCCCAGTACATCTCCCAAAAACTTTTTGTTTTTAATGTTGACTCTATAGTCACCAATTTTATCTGGGATTATAAGAACCACAGAATAAATAAGAAACACTTATGTAAATCAAAAATAAATGGAGGCTTAGCATCACAGAATTTTATGTTTTATTTCTGGGCAGTTAATATTAAAAATATGATTTTTTTGGTTGGAAGAACTGGACAAACAACCACATTGGTTAACAATGGAAAAGGGAGATTGTTTACCTTTTGAAATTGGGTCGATTCTATTTGCTATTACTAAATTAAGCAAAACAAACTATTAAAAAACCCTATAATAGACAGTGGAATATGCATTTGGTCGCCCAATTATAGGAAGGATGTCAACAAAATAGAGAGGGTACAGAGGAGATTTACTAGAATGTTGCCTGGGTTTCAACAGCTAAGTTACAGAGATAGGTTGAATAAATCATGTCTTTATTCTCTGGAGCGCAGAAGGTTAAGGGGGACTTGATAGAGGTCTTTAAAATGATGAGAGGGATAGACAGAGTTGATGTGGACAAGCTTTTCCCTATGAGAATAGGGAAGATTCAAACAAGAGGACATGACTTTAGAATTAAGGGACAGAGGTTTAGGGGTAACATGAGGGGGAACTTCTTTACTCAGAGAGTGGTAGCGGTGTGGAATGAGCTTCCAGTGGAAGTGGTGGCGGTAGGTTCGTTGGTATCATTTAAAAATAAATTGGATAGGCATATGGATGAGTAGGGTATGGAGGGTTATGGTATAAGTGCAGGCAGGTGGGACTAAGGGAAAAAAGTTGTTCAGCACAGACTTGAAGGGCCGAGATGGCCTGTTTCCGTGCTGTAATTGTTATATGGTTATATGAAACAAATAAAGAAGACATTAAAATTGGATTATTTACTACTATCTCTTCCCATTGTAAAAAATGTTACATATAAACCCTCATTGATGGATAAGGGTTTTTTACAATGGAAAAACCATGGAATTACAAAGACAGGTGATCTCTATCGGAAAAGTTCATTTCTCTCATTTCAGGGATTACAACAAATTTATGGGCGTCAATCAAAAGAATACTTTAGATATCTACAAATTAGAGACTATGCCAAGTCAAATCTACATGACTATAGAATTAGAAAGATAGAAATTGTTGATGAATGTTTGATTAAACATCCGAACACAGAAAAATTGATATCTTATATTTAAAACATTCTATTAGATAATGATGCACACAAGACGGATTTTTATAGGCAACCATGGGAAAATGAATTAGGTCAAAACAATAAGGCCAGAAATTTGGGATGAAAGCTTACAACATATACATCACTGTTCGTTAAATGCTGGACATTCTTTAATACAATTTAAAGTATTACATAGATTGCATTATTCAAAAACCAAATTGAGTAGAATTTTCCTATGCGTTTCCCCTATTTGTGATAAATGTCAACACTTAGAGGCTAATCTAACGCACACATTCGTAAGCTGTATAAAAAAATATTTTTTGGATGGACATTAAGATCATTTCGGAAGTCATCAATACCAAATTGGTCCCCGATTCAAAATTAATAATATTAGGAATAATAGAACAAAGATCAATTCATTACATTGAATCAAAGAACCTTTATTGATCATGGTTTAATAATTGGGAAAAAAATAATATTAACATTTTGGAAAGGCCCTATAACACCCACAATTAAAATGTGGGCTACGGAAATGTTGGAGACCCCATATTTGGAAAGATTAAGATTTGTCTTAATGGACAAACAAGAACTATTTAAAATAATATGGTCCCCATTTATTGAATATTTGAAGGGGCAAACTGGTTCAGCACGAGAACTCGACTGAAACCACAATCGAAGAATAGATGAAGAATTACATTTCATAAAACGCGGATATATCTCCAACGATGCACAATCTATTGAACACTCCATTCTTCCTCAACTTTTCCTCCTCTTTCTCTCTCTCTCTCTCTCTCTCTCTCTCTCTCTCTCTCTCTCTCTCTCTCTCTCTCTCTCTCTCTCTCTCTCTCTCTCTCTCTCTCTCTCTCTCTCTCTCTCTCTCTGTCTGTCTGTCTGTCTGTCTGTCTGTCTGTCTGTCTGTCTGTCTGTCTGTCTGTCTGTCTGTCTGTCTGTCTGTCTGTCTCTCTCTCTCTCTCTCTCTATAAAAATTGGAAATAAATATAGAAGTACAATTACTATGCAATTGATAATATAAATAATATCGATAATGTATGTCTACAATGAACAAAATGTTTTTTAGTATGTATTTACTTCTAATTTGAAAAAAATAACAAAGAAAAGACGAAGTGGCAAAATATGAGGTAGTTCTGATAATATGACAAATTGTGGGTTGCACTGATGGAATGAAACACTGTGGGGTAGGACAGATGGACTGACATTCTTTGGGGTATTACTGATTGAAGCGACTCTGTGGGGCAGCACTGCTGGAATGACACTGTGAAATAGTACTGATGAAGTGACACATCGTGAGGTAGTTCTATTGAAATGCCACACTGTGGGGTTGTCATGCTGGAGTGACACAGTGCGGCTAGTAATGATGTAATGACGCACTGTGGGGTAGCACTGAAATACTGACACTTTGTGCTAGTACTTATGGAATGACACATTGTGTTGTAGCAGTGATAGAGAGACACAAAACCATATAACAATTACAGCACGGAAACAGGCCATCTCGGACCTTCTAGTCCGTGCCGAACACTTGCTCTCACTTAGTCCCATCTACCTACACTCAGACCATAGCCCTCCATTCTTTTTCCGTCCATATACCTGTCCAATTTATTTTTAAATGATAAAACCGAACCTGCCTCCACCACTTCCACTGGAAGCTCATTCCACACAGCTACCTGTCTCTGAGTAAGAAGTCCCCCCTCATGTTACCCCTAAACCTTTGACCCTTAATTCTAAAATCAAGTCCTCTTGTTTGAATCTTCCCTACTATCCACGTCAAATCTGTCTATCCCTCTCATAACTGTAAAGACCTCCCCCTTAACCTTCTGCGCTCCGAAGAATAAGGACTTATCTTGTTTAACCTTTCTCTGTAACTTAGTGGCTGAAACCCAGGCAACATTCTAGTAAATCTCCTCTGTACTCTCTCCATTTTGTTCACATCTTTCCTATAATTTGGCGATCAAAATTGCACACCAGAATTGACCTCACCAATGCTTTGTACAATTTTAACATTACATCCCAACTTCTATACACAATGCTCTGATTTATAAAGGCCAGCACACCAACAGCTTTATTTACCACCCTATCTACATGAGATTCCACCTTCAGGGAACTATGCACAGTTATTCCTAGATCCCTTTGTTCAACTGCATTCCTCAATTCGCTACAATTTACCATGTACGTCCTATTTTGATTTGTCCAGTGTAGCACCTCACACTGAGCAGCATTAGACTCCATCTGCCATCTTTCAGCCCACTCTTCCAAATGGCCTAAATCTCTCTGTAGACTTTGAAAATCTACTTCATTGTCCACTACACCACCTATCTTAATATCCACAATCAGTAGTACCACACCCCGTGTGCAGTCCAAAGTTATTGCCCCTGAGTGACACGCTATGGTGCATTACTGATGGAGTGGCACGTTGTGGTGTGGTGTTCATGGGTCACGTGCGGAGTAGTATTAATGAAGTGATAAAACGCATGGTAGTAATAATGGTGTGACAAACATTAGGGTAGTCATGAGGGGGAGACATTCGCCATGGTGCTGATGGAGTGACACATTCTGTGGTAGTACTGACGTAGTGATAACCTGTGAGGTAGTTCTGATGGAATGACACACTGTGGGGCAGTACTGAATGGTGGGCCCGATTAGGAAAAGGGGAGATGGAACGAGACCCGAGTGTCATGGTACACCAGTCATTGAAAGTAGGGATGCAGGTGCAGCAGGCAGTGAAGAAAGCGAATAGTATGTTAGCATTCACAGTAAAAGAGTTTGAGTATCGGAGCAGGAAGGTTGTACTGCAGTTCACAGGGTCTTGGTGAGATCTCACCTGGGGCATTGCGTACAGTTTTGGTCTCCAAATCTGAGGAAATACATTCTTACCATAGAGGGAGTACAGAGAAGGTTCACCAGACTGATTCTTGTCAGGATCTTCATATGAAGAAAGACTGGATAGACTCGGCTTATACTCGCTAGAATTTAGAAGATTGAGGGGGGATCTTATAGTAACGTATAACATTCTTAAAGGGTTGGACAGGCTAGATTGTTGCCGATGTTGGGGAGGTCCAGGACAAGGGGTCACAGTTTAAGAATAAGGGGGAAATCCTTTCGGACCAAGATGAGGAAAACATTTTTCACATAGAGAGTGGTGAATATGTGGAATTCTCTGCCACAGAATGTAGCTGAGGCCAGTTTGTTGGCTATATTTAAGAGGGAGTTAGATGTGGCCCTTGTGGCTAAAGGGATCAGGGGGTATGGAGAGAAGGCAGGTACGGAATACTCAGTTGGATGATCAACCATGATCATATTGAATGGCGGTGGAGGCTCGAAGGGCCGAATGGCCTACTCCTGCACCTATTGTTTATGTTTCTATGTTTCTATGATGGAGAAACACTGTAGATTAGTACTGATGGAGTGACAGAATCTGGGGTAGTACTGATGGAGTGGCATAATCTGGGGTAGTATTTATAGTGACAGATTTCCATATCTTTTCAAGGATAATTCCCTTTAATCACTATGATTGAAGGGAGGGGTTCAGGAGATAATCGAAACGCATTCCAGAGCTCTCCCCGAGACATTCAATGCCGTCGAAAGGGAAATCTTCCAAACATAGTCTTTTGATTAAGAGCTTCTTTATTGTAGTAGCAAAAACAGTAGACATTCATCCAAACGTCTTCTTGCATAAGTACACTAGACTAAGTAGGACTCGTTGGGTCCAGCTTCACACGGG